>CAUYQG010245272.1:0-20119 GCA_963574415.1 Tarsius wallacei
CGCGCGCACTACCATGGCCGGCTAATTTTTTAATTTATTGTAGAGATGAGGTCTTGCTTGCCCAGGCGGGTCTCGAACCCACGGGCTCAGGCAATCCACTCACCTCAGCCTCCCAAGGCGCGGGATTACAGGCTGAGCCACAGAGGCCGGCTGTCACTATCTTAATTTCTTCTTCATGTTACATATGCCATATGTTTTTCCTCATGATCATGCCTTCACTATACTTCATAGAATTGCTACCATTGCCCTGTTAACTCAGTAGTATTTCCTAATCCAAAAGACCAAGAGAGGGGAAATTATAATATAATAATATTCATGTCATATATTAATCACAAATTTGCCAAGAATTGGCTATCCTTCTCCAGAGTACACTGATGGCCTAACAAGCCATGAGAAAGTATTAATGAGTGTTCTTCAGTCCTAATTATGGCTGTTTTTTAACAGGAGTTGTGTGGTAGACAAACTTACTTATAAGGAACCTCAAAGTGAGACAGGCATTTTGAGGCTTGACTTGTTGTGTGTACATTTTTTTGTTTATATTTGTATGCTAAATTTTAGCAAATTCCCTTATTTTAGATTACCTGAATCACTTTGATTAGGTTTTTTATTATTTGCTTGTTTTGTTTTTTAAAATATGAGATGATTAACTCAAATTAACTATCTCAGTCTTTAATGGATTTCCTGAGATCTACCATGACTATCACTAACTCTTCTAGAGAATTTTGTAATTATGTTGCCAATGCTCCTAAAATATTATATTGAGATTTGAATTGCAATTTTATTTAATTTTTTTAGAATAATTTTAAGATAAATGACATCTTCACCAAATTTTATCTTTTCATTTACAAGCTTAACAGGATTTTTCATTTATTAAAGCCTCTGTGTACGGGTACAATCTGTAGTTTATTTTATAGTTATTTCTACTTTAAGATATTTTTACTACATTTTTAAATGAAACAAATTGTTGTCTTGTCCCTCTGTATCTACGGGCAATTGGTTTCAGGACACTCACAGATTCTAAGTATTTTATATATGGTGTAGTATTTGTATGTAACTTGAGTACATCCTCTGATATACTTCAAAACATCTCTAGATTAACTGTATTATGTCGCACAAAGCCTACATATCACTTCATTTCTGTGAATTCAAAGTAGTATTTGCATACTGCATATGGCATACTGCAATGCTTTTTATGAGAATTTATGCAAATTCAAGTTTTCCTTTTTGGAACTTTATGGAATTTTTTTCTGAATATTTTCAATCTGCAGTTGGTTGAATCCTCAGGTGCAGAACTCACAGATACCAACAGTCAACTGAGTATAACTTTTTCTTCTAGTCTTATTTCAATTGTCTAGAACCTCCCAAGTAATATGTAATAAATGTCTCATCTTTTATTGTGAGAATACTTTTATGTTTATTTTCTTTTTTTTTTCATTCAACAAAAACATTTGAGTGTTTATTATATACTAGAAAATGTCCTAGGTTTGGGGAATATATCAGTGAACAAGATGTTGGCCTTTTGAGACTGCAGTTCAGGAGGGAGACAGTCAACAAGAAGTATAATAAATAGATAACAGCATAGTATCTTAGCAGTTTTAAAACACCATGGACGAAAATAAAAGGTAAGGCAAGGTCCAGAGGACTGTGAGAGAGGGAATGAGAAGAGGCTCTTCAATTTTAAGTAGTGTGGCCAGGGTAGGTCTCCTGGAAAATGATCACTTCTCATTTATCCCAATAATCTCACACTGAAAAGTCCAGATTCTGCCAATCCCTGCACAGAAGCATATACAATTACTGGAGGAATAGCACAGATGAGGTTTCCATACATAAAAGAATCCTCTTACAACTGCTGAAAATGTCGTCATTAATCAAGCTGGAAATTCTTTGTGACTATTGGCATGGTTCCATCAACAAAGCACTGTTTTAGTATAACATTGCATAGTAGAGACTTATTAGTTCTGATATTGATCTTTTATGGAAGGAGAGTAAGTGATCACCTTGCATAAAAGTCTTTTTTGGTTTAGATTGTCTTATGCTGAAAGGCAAACTTTCTCATTTTTTCTTTTTTTTCTTTTTTTTCTTTCTTTTTCCTTTTTTTTCTTTTTCTTAATCTTACATCTGGGGACAAATTTCTTCTGGTTTTTGCCAATACTTTCAATTGTGAGAATTGTGACATTAAAAATCCAATAAAATACAGTATCAGAAATATGTACAAATGCTGATTTTTAGTTACCCATTGAGTCATTTATAAACATTTTTTTTTTTTCGAGTTGGAGTCTCACTCTGTCGCCCAGACTGGAGTGCGGTGGCCGCTCCCGGCCTCCGCAGCCTCGACCTGCTGGGCTCCGGCGATCCTTCCGCCTCAGCCTTCCCAGTAGCTGGAACTACAGGCGCGCGCTACCACGCCGGGCTAATTTTTTTTGATTTATTGTAGAGATGAGGGCTCGCCAAGTTGCCCAGGCGGGTATCGAACCCGATGGCTCAGGCAATCCACTCACCTCAGCCTCCCAAAGCACGGGATTACAGGCTGAGCCACCGAGCCCGGCTCACATTTTTAAAGAAAAATAGAAAAATGGTACATCAGGAGTTAGTTAGTCAAAAGCTATTTTAAGGTAAAATACCTTAATCATTATTTCCGCCTGAAATATTCACTAGTTCTGTTTTTCTTAAATATTTATGACATCAAAATATTTCAAATGTTAACATACACATTACACAACTGTTTTACTGTACAGATCAAATGATTGATTATTATAGTGGAATATGCATAATGTACATTTTTATTGACAAACTTGAAATTTGTTATGCAAAAAGTTAAACTTGACTACTTTTGCATTTTGAGCAAACCATTTTCAAAATATAATTACTATCAGTAGAAGAATAAGCACATAAATGTTTATTTATTACAGATGCTTTAAAATTATGCATGTTGAATTTTAAGGCACTTTAGTTTATAGACTACCAATTCAAAGAAATGTATTACCATTTTAAAACTCACCCTATTTGAGGAGCTTTTTTACAAATTAATTATATTTGGAGGGGAGAATAGTAAGGTTGAGATAAGAGTTCATATTATTAAAATATGTTAAATAAGCAAGTTTATATATTGAAAGCCTAATGATGCAACTGAAACTCTTAAATATTTTATTTATTTGTCTAAAATATTATTCTGTGACTGTTTTTATTTCGGTTTAACTGAAAGTTTGTCTTCTTGAAGTTCTTTTTCTCTATAACTGGGTCATATTTTCAGCCTCCAAATGTCATTGGGAAAATTCCAGATCTTTTCTGACTCACTTAATGTAAGGCGTATCCCCAAATTTGTAATCATTTTTTTATAGTCCCAATACACTGTTGTAATCAGTGACATAAGTTTAAACTGATATTTCTCTCACATCATTGAAGAACAAAATTGGCTCTAAATATTCACATACACTGCATGGAAAAAAAAAGAAAGAAAGAAAACGAAGCAGATGGAATTCTAGGAGTAAGAAATAATTATTCACATACTCACATAATATATTATGTTAGTCACAATAATAATTTAATTTGTTTCCTCACATTTATTGTTCTTGCATTCTCTTGTGAACAGAATAAAAGACAGCCATTCCTGCTGTACCACATTTAATCACAGTGAAATTGAAGATAAGGTTAACCCTGTGGCGAGGTGGCAATTTCACCATTAATGGAAGGAACACAAATACTGTAACCATGATGGCTAAAATATAATAAATGTTACTTTACTGAATTGGCATGGTGAACTAAACACATTGGTCAAGGAAACTGAAACATTTGCAAATTATTTTATTTAATTTGTGTAAATTTCATTTTATCAAAGACTATGATGCAAACAACCAACAAATTCAGCAAGCCAAACTTATGAAAATCATACTTATGCCAGTGTGATGTTAGAATATGGGTAAACAGTAGATGGGTCAGTTAAATGATTCTGTGATTTGTTCACTTTTTAAGTAGGGGTGGAACAATTTGTACATTTAATCTTAATATTAAGATTATTAATATTAAGATACTAGTGTTTAATAAGCATTACTTTGTTAAATCAGGACAAATAATATGGTCTTCAAAAAAAGTAGAGAAAATGCAAACGCTGTCTCACTGTTTGCACCAAAATTAGTGACAAGAAGGAAAAAGAAGCGTTAACATATTTAATTCCTTCATTTTTAGTGTGATTTTAAAAAATAATGCAGAAAATGCAAGGAAACAGAAGACATTCGCTTACCAGATGTGTGAATGAAACAGAAAAAAAAGTACCCTTCTTCCCAAGAATGGATGCTAAATGTGCCTATACTAATGAAGAGTCTCAGGTCCAAAAATTCTTCTTATAATCCATTTTCTTTCAAAAACAATTAGTCTTTCATACTAAAACTGAACTACGCCTTGATAATGTTTTACACTTGTAAAAATATACTCACGTATTTTATGGGTTATTATTTATTAGCCTACCTAAAGATGTTGTTAAAGTTCAGCCATGGGCAGATAAAATAATGCATGACTGAGGAACAGGCATTCAAACTTGGACCCTCACTTCTGCTCAGATTTGTTACCTGTTCTCTGCATGGCAGGTCTGTACCACATGCAAGGAATTCAGGGACAGATAAAACATGGCCCCTTTCCTTGAAGAGTTTACAGTCCACCCAGGAAAAAAGATACCATAGACAGTACTTTTAAATATTATGTAATATGAAACCTGCCCTGATAGAGGAATGCCTTAGGCACTATCAGAGGACAGATGTTACTCACAAGCGTGTGTGACTTTGGGGGCAAGGCCTTCACTAGGACGTGATGCCTGACTTGAATCTTAAGAGATGATGAAGAATTAATAGGTGAATGAGAAGAGGATGACAGAACAAGGAAATGGTGGACCTATACAAAAAACAAAATTATAATAAAATAACACAAAAGCAAAAGTGTGTGCTGGGTAAAAACAGACAATTCCTTATCAGAGGGGCATAAAGGAAAATGTAGTTTTAGGATGAAGCTGGAGAAGAATGCAGAGGCAAAATCATAGAGGTTCCTATTATCACTACCAAGGATTTGGAGTCTTATAAAAAATTACTTTATTTATCATTTTAGATGAAAACTTTATAATTCAAAAGGAAAATGGGTTTTAGTGAGACAAGATTCCTCCTGAACCTATAATAAAAGTTATGATTTGAGGGTATTATAGGAGATAGAAAAAAGATACTTCCCCCAGGTCTTAGACAATTTATATTTGATAAGATGAATAATTATATGCATTTGCACATGGGAACATACAATCTAGTTACAACAAAGAACAGAAGGAGTCATATATCCATTAAGTGCTTGCTATTAAGCTTTGTCTGAAATGATTCAACAAAACTTCATAGAAGAGTTCAGATATAAAAGATTGCTAGGATTGCCGTTGAGGAGAAAAAGAGAAAGAATATTTCAGAGGGCAGATGGAATATACAAACATATAGAGTGGAAAGTAGAAAATAGATTTCTGTACTTGGGACAATGAGAAGTCAGTATAGCTGGAGAGAAAGGCAGAAGACAGTTGCCGACTCTTATGGGTTGTTATTGCAAGCAGGACTCCTATTTTTTCACCAACAGAAACTGTGCAGTGATAACCTCTGTGAGAATCTCACTGGTTTACTCAATGTTTAATGCAAACATTATTGATGGCATTTTTAGCAAAGATCATTATGGTCTACATTAAATGCAAAAAGAATGAGGGAAATGTAAATAGATTTAAAAGTAACAGAAAAGGTACTGTAGGAGTTGATTGATGTTTGTAAACTCTAAGACTGCTCAGGATGCCCTGGGAATTACAGGAAATAAACTTAGTCAAATGTTGGACAAAAATACTTCTTCAAATTCTCTTTGCTTCCAAATATCTAACCACTGTGAAGGCATTGTTCAAATGCAAACCCACGAGTCATGCCAACGTCGATTGTATGACCTGTAGTTATTCAGCTATATATTCTTTTTCACTGAGATTGTGAGTCAGTGTCAGTACCAATGGATGAATGTAGGAACACAAATGTCCTTGATACTTTGATTATAGGTTTTGTGGTTGGTTGAGTTTCCCTGAGAAATTGTTTTTCTATCAGTCTTTGTTTTCCTGATATTTTGCTTATTATAACATGGTGTTCATCAGAGAATTCATATCAGATGTGAATAATGTCGTAAGACTAAATTTTATATTGAAAGAATGCTATTTAGCTGTTTTCAGCATATAAAAGTCTGTTTATTTGGGGGGAAAGATTTAGAAAAATATAAATCAGTAATTTTATTTCACTGACATCAATGGATATTGCTTCCTGATAGGCCAATGCAGGAAGTAAAAAAAATAGCATTAATACTTTTACAAAACCTTAGCATTGACATCTTTATGTTTAGAAAGGAGTGTTGTAAACCTTCAACATTTAATAAATAAAAAGAAAAATGGTTTAATTATAAGTAGTATATACAATATTATGATTATTATTGCTAGTGATAATAGCAGCAAGAGATGATCTGAGGACAAATGAATATATATTTTTCCAATTTGTATGTTGATAAAGTCACTTAAGTGAATTAAAGCCTGGTAATCTCTACAGAGCAATATATTATTCTCTCCACACACAAATAATAATGGAATAATAGGTCAATTTTCTGAATTGATTAAGTACAGTATCCTACCTGGCATCTATCATACAATGAAGCATTAAAAGATAACTTATGACAAAGTAATATTTTTAATTATTGAGTTATACTTGCACACCATTTCTTTTGATAAAATTATTTCCTGATCAGAGCAATGCTCTATACATTTTGATAGCTATACACACACACACACACACACACACATACATAATTTTTTTCCCATCTGTTCTTTCAAGTTCAATTCTCAATATCTCGAGTTTGTTTCTCATCCCCCCATTAAATTGCCTGAGCCTAATATCAAAGCCTAAACCATACTTATGTTACATAACACCCAAGGGGAAATTTGTTTCCTGCAGGGCCTCAGTTTAAAAATGCCTTTCCCACATAAAGATCTTTAATATTTCTCAAATCACATTTTTTTTCTGAATGTTAAAATCTGCTTTTGATTACATTACAGTGGTAAATGTTTTTTGCTTGGGTATCTGTGATCCAAAGCTTACTTTAGCAAGGTCATTCCACAGGCTCTTAAAGTAAACCTGAAGAGCAACATTTAGGGAGTACTGTTCACCAAGTTCAACTTCATCTGAGTCAGTCCCAGGATTGTGCTGCTCAGAGTGGAATCATTATCCTATCCGTATAGGAGCTCTTACTGGGCAGGGACACTACTTAGCTAGTTGCTTTTCATTAAATCCACACTTCCAAAGACAACAAAGTTAAACATTTTTATTTCCAGAAAATAAAAAGTGAAAGCAAAAAAAACAAAGAATGAGTACCCTTAATGATCACACTCAACCAATTGCTAAATTTTTATTTCATCCAAATTTTTTTAAATGTTGCTATTCTTTTTAGATATCATTTCTTAATAAATGCCAGGAAATATCTAGGTGGCTTGGAGAACTAACCCCTATAGAGGTGCTCCCTGATTGAGTGGTTGGCATGTTAATTTTCTGTGGTAATATTTTCATGCTGCAAGCCCCAAGGTGTCAGGGCCTACAGTTTCTGAAAGCTGATTGATTAGGTTCAGATAGAGGAGGAAAACCTGCTGCTATACAGTCCAGATAGGTAAAATCACTTTCTCTTGAGTAACTTTAGCAGGCTGTAACATAGAAGGGACACTAGGAAAGTAGTTCTATATTATTTGAACTCATTAATATTCTGCTATCAAGGCAATTATTATTAAAATGAACAAATCTCGTGAAAACTATGTTTAATGAAGCTTGTAAGCAGAAATTTATTTCTTCTATTTATTGCCTAATGTCAAAATGAACTCTTCTTATGGGAAGGAATAACCTAGTCCAAAGAAAATCTGCCATAATACAATCACATATATGTAAAGGTTAAGTATGTACATAAATCAGAAAGACAATTCTGGTTTGATTCTAGCATGAATAGATTACCATTCTTCTGTAATCCTTCTTTTGAAAAAAAATGATTATCCAAATACATTCACAATTTCTAATTTCAGAACCCCTTCATCATTAAGAGGAAAGGTGATTAAATATTTAGCACTCACAGCTCTCTGTGGAGTACTTATTGCCATCCCTATTATAAAACGAAAAAGAAAACACTAGAAAGTATTAAATAAATTGCCTAAGGACACACAGCTAAACAGTGATACAGATAGGATTCAAATTTCTATTTGACTTAAAGCATATTCTTACACTTTTCTATGTTTTTTTCCCAATAAATAATTATTAAGATTGTTTTATATGAAGAATACTGGAAAAAGAACCCACATAGGCTACAAATAAACATGAGGTCCGTTATTCTGTGGATTAACTGATGTAGCATATTTACTGATACAGTGGCATTATCTTTATGTATATAGGGGAGGGACTGACCATTAAGACTAGAACTTTCCAGGAAAGTATTCAATAACACTTGGAAAGGAACAAAGAGCTCCCTGTTGGAAGGAGGGCATGCTAAAAACTGAAGTGGGCAAGTGCTTCTATCTTGCAATCCTTTCCTATTCATTGTAGGCACATAAGACATATCTTACGGTGGATGATAAGTAGAAGTCATTGAATTAATAGGTATGAGGACTAGTTAATAAAATAATGTGGCTGAAGTGAAGGTTTTATACAGAAAAATAGGAAGAGATAAAATTGGTCAGATAAATAAAAGGAAACTTGTAGACTGATCTCACTGCAAGACTATGGGCTTTGAACTTGAACCTCTGGAAAATTAGAAAGGCCATATAAGTTGGATGGAAAAAGAAAAAAAGCAGATATACTATCTAGGAGGGATTGGAAGAGAGACTGGTGAGAAAAAGAAGACAGCCCTAGTGAAGATAATGAGAACTTGGGCTGGGAGTGGCAGGGGAGAATGAAAAGGAATATGGTTGTTCATGAAACAGTGGAAACCTACATCAATAGTAAGTATGGCAAGTACGAGGGGACACCCCCCCCATGACTGGAATTTATCGATAAAATACTATATATTTATTCCTAAGTGTTTAAACTTCATCACCTTCAAAGTACTCTCTGTTTGATGCAATATATTTTTCGAGACACTTTTTTCCCACTACTCAAAACAGTTTTTAGACTCATTAGTTTTGATGCCTTTTAGTGATTCTTCTGGCTCTTTTTTTTTTTTTTTTAACCTCTTCCACATCAGCAAAATGTTTCCCTTTCAGCAGTTTTTTCATCAGGGAAACAAACAAACAAAAAAAACCCTTGGGTGAGATTGGGTGAATAGGGAGGGTGACGCATGGGAGTCTATCGTTTTTAGTCAAAAACTGTTTAGCATTCAGTATGGTGTGGGCAGGTGCGTTGCCATGGTGGAAGAACCAGTCACCTGTTTGCCACAACTCAAGTCATTTCTTCTGCAAATTGTGACATAACCTTCTCAAAAAATTCCAGTTAAAAAGTTTGATTGACTGTTTGATCCAAGAGGAACAAATTCCAAGTGTATCACGAGCCCTGCCCCCCACAAAAGATAATTTTTTTTTTGCTTGTTTGTTTTCGTTTTGTTTTGTTTTGGGATTTCCCCTCGTATGTTCGAAAAAAAATACATTCATATCAAAAAAGTTTATATTATAATTTAAAATATAGAAACAAATAGTATTAAATGAATTTGTTTAGAGTCTAAGCAAAATTTGAAGTTTCTTTTTCTTATTTGGTTAGTGTTTATCATTCAACTGCAGCTTATATGTCTTTTTGTACATATAATAACTCACAGTATGATCTGCTGATAAAGCCTCACAGAGTATTTACACTGAACAAAGACACCAGTCTTTTCCAGTAATCTAGCAAAGCACTTGGTATCCCCATTTTAAGGGGAAAAAATACAATGATAAAACTTTAGGCCACAAGGATAACTTCTTCTTTCAACATTTTATGAAATTAAAAGTTAAAAAAGCAAAATGAAACCTATTGGCTTTGTCCATCTTCTGTTTGTTGTAAAACAAACAAACAAGGAAAGCCTAACATTATGATCGCCTATTATTTGAACTCGATAGTATTTAATATTTAAGTGAATATTTTGTTTTTAACCCTGACCTCCAACTATAATCAAAATAAGGCATATTGGTGACTTGCCACAAGGCAAGTCTATGGTCATAGTACAAGTGCATCATTATTATACTCAGACCTCTCCTAGGGCAACCAGGGTAAATTAACACCCAAAAGTCATCCAGAGTTGCCCTTCAAAATCACTTGCAGCTATTTGTTATTTAATCTTCACAACAATGCATTTGTGACATACGTCAAGATCTCTTTGCAGGCAGCCAGGTGTCCGAGTCAAGCTACATGAACTTCAAGTTCAGCTGCTCAATTTTCCTCTCTGTTTATTGGACCAAAGTAAGTAATAAGACCTAACCCAACTATGTACTGAAAATGCATGATCATAAAAGTATATGTTTTGGCCGCAATAAAGTTTTTAAACCAAAAAATAAATAAAAAGATGCTTCATACAGTTGTAAAATTTGACTTTATAGAATAGTATTTGTTAACACAATAACGATCTTAGCATTAAGAGCTTGTATTTCTTAAAAGCTCTTCAGTGCTCAGAATACTTAGTAATACACTGTGGCAGATGGCATATAAATGAACCTTCTTACTACTTTGTTGAGCTTTTGTTTTAAACTTATTTATTAATCCACAAAGGAAGCCAAGAAAAGTGTTTTCTATAGAAAAAGTATAAAAGCAGAGCTTATAAATGTAAAAAAAAAAAAAAAAGACTGGTGTAAGAACCAACCCTGAAATAATGGGATATAGATTGCTGTTAAAAAAGCTAAGTAATAATAAGGAGGAGGAGAAGAAAAGTCTGGATTTTTCCACTTTTTATAGGAAAAGGGAAACACTACTCATCTTCTCTATTAAACCTTACCTCTCATCAAACACATCAATTCTGAGTTTTTAATATTCAATGTCTGTCAGTATACTAGGAATAATGAAGTCTATCTATTTATATGTCTACCTACACATACATATATTTACATTCATAACATATTATCATTTGATATATTCATTTTTTAAAATACCAATGCTTCATTTTATATGTAAAGAGAGAGACAAAAAATTAAGGAGCTAAAAAGGTCAGAAACAATGTGATACAATAAAGTGACACAAAGGACTCTGGGGAGTCATACAGCACCTTTATCTATCTGCAAGAAGTCTGCATCATTGTTATTGAAGATAGATACTGGCCTCTGCACTTTCTATGCACATTCATGAAGCATAAAGTAGGAAGCAACACATCAACCATCAAGTTGTTTTTTGTAATTTAATAACAGTATCTCTTTTGCATCACCCTGAACTTTTCTGTGCCTAAGTTTAATCATATAGAAAATCAATATATTGCACTATTAATCTTCTAGGTTTCTTCTAACTCTAAGAGTCCGAAAGTATAGCTAAAATTAAAGAGATTTTACTTTAAGTCGATTTTTCTCATAACTAGTAAATACATTTTCAAGAAAAAGGGCCAAGTTCTGGTATCAAATGCTGTATTTAACCATGTGTATGGGGCCAAATATTTTTCTTTCTTTTTCTTTTTTTTCAGTTGGAGTCTCACTGTTTCGCCCAGACTGGCGTGCACTGGCACACTCACGGCCACCCCAGCGTCAACCTGCTGGGCTCCAGCGATCCTTCCACCTCAGCCTTCCAAGGAACTGGAACTACAGGCTAGTTTTTTGGTTTATTGAAGAGACGAGGTCTCGCCAAATTTCCCCGGCTGGTCTCAAACCCACAACTCAGGCAATCCACTTGCCTCAGTCTCCCAAAGTGCTGGGATTACAGGCTGAGCCGCCAAGCCCAGCTGGACCAAATATTTTCAAGGAAAAAATGCATGTGTCAATCGTGTCTATGTATGTGTGATATTTGTTCACACCTATATCCAAGTGGGAACTGAAGTGATAGCATATTGAATATGATGTGATTATAAAAACTATACCTTTTCATATACATTGAGCATGTTAATCCTATGGCACAGTCTATTGGACTTGTAAAATGTAAAACATGTAAACACAAAAAGTCATCTAAATGCAGCAATTTTCTTTGGAAGATGATTAAGATCATACATGTGAAAATTGGACTGACCTTAGTACAATAGATGTATTCAGTAAAAATATATAAATTTATAGTCATCCTCATTGAGAATAATGTTTTTTTTTTAAATTGACTATTCACGACTTGGTATATGTTGCATTTAAAGAGAGGTAATAGATAGAGGGGCTGTTCCACTGACTATTGTTGAGTTTTTGCGAGGTTACAGACTCTAAGATGGTGCCAATGTTGTAAAGTCGCAATAATTTCAGAATTAATAATTACGGCTTGAAAGTTCAACAATCAAGTCAAGAGTGAGATGCGTGGGAGTCCTCTTGACCACAAAAAGATTCAAGACAGTATAAAAGGAGGAAACGTCCTGAGCCCAGCAGCTCTTGCTTGAGCTCCTGTTCAGGGCATTTTCTAACCAAGTGATTTGGACAAGGGATTTAATCTTCCTGTTCTCATTTCTTTAAAGGAGTTGAATGTTGTCTCTATCTTGAAGAGCAGAGTCCACTATGTACTTTGAAAAAATGACTAGTACAAAGTGGGCATGTGATTACTGCCTCATGTCTATTCTTCAACTTAAAGTTCCTCAACAGGCTCTGTATAGACATGAGAACTCATGGCTAAAGCTCTTTTTGGTGTTTGCTTTATGGAATCTTTACCTACTTACTATCTCTCCTTAGGCTATAGCTTCCTATGACAAGTTAAGACGCGATAAGATTTTCAGGCTTTTACTTTTATTCACTTGCAATGAAGGAACTAACTTGATAAAAGTTTACTAAACAAATACTATGTACCTGGCACTATTCTAGACATCTGGATGCATGGATACTGTGTTAGATGGAGATTCATACTAAGGAGAAAAATAATACAGAGTTAGGGAGTATCGGTTATTCTACAAGAAGAGGGCTGGTAATTCAGGAGGATATCTGAGCTATCAGTTTTTAAGGAAGAAATAACAGGACGTGCAAATACCCATTAGCAGGATCATTCTTGGTGTTCAGAGCATCACAGAAGACAGTGTGCATGGAACAAAGTGAGGGAAAAAAGTGAGGATGAGGTTTCTGAAGATGAGATCATGCAAGCCTTCCTAACAAATGTGCTTTTACTCTCAGCGCATTGTGAAGCCATTGAAGGATCTGAGCAGAAGAAGACAAGATTAAACTGTTATACTGTTGCATTGTATACAGAGTATAAGAAGGCAAATGTCAATGCAATTAGAAGGCTGTTGCAAAGATCCAGGTTAAAAACAATAATATATCAAGGGTAGCAATGATGAAGATGGAGAAAGAATTTGAAGTATATGTAAACAGCATTTGAGAATAGAACAATAGTGTTTTCTACAGATTGGATGTGGATTGAGAAAAGCTTAAGGACAACTTCATTTTTTTTTTTTTTTAGTATCTGGGAGAATGCAGTTTATTTTTAATGAGGTGGAAAAGTTGTGGGATGGATAGGGTTTGGGGAATTAGGAAGAATCTAGAGGGTCTGGTTGTAAAATTGCCTAATTTTAAGATGACTATTAGATATTTATGTGACTGACAAGGAGGCAATGGAGTAGAAAGTCAAAGGGTGCTTACTCTGGGGGTGGTTACTCTGGGGTGGACTTCTCACTTTTATGTCTTGTCTGTGCCCATTTTTTTAATGCAATGACTCCTTATTGTTAGTCATTTTTCTCATTACATCCAGGCACATTAATAAGGCAATAAATAATAAGAATGGCTTTCTTTCCAACCTACCCAATGAGGAATTGATGGAGCTACAAGTGATCGTGTCTGTAAGCAAGACAGATGGCTGCCTGATGTGAGTCACAGGGACAGTCTTACTAATTCTTGGTTCCATTTTTTGCCACCACTCCACATTTAGACTTCATTTTCCTTATATTATATCTCTGTACCCACAACTCCCTGAACTTCAGTCTCATGCACAGCAAGATGTATGGGGAGATTATTGACTCTGAGTAGAAGAAAAAAAGTGAAACCAAGTAATTGACTCGTTTTGACTATCTAATTTAGTCAGAATAGTGATCCCTGCAGATGACAGCCAGCATTTTAAATCACGTTTATTCCATAGTCTGGATGTAAGTCTTCCTCCCATTACTTGTTTTTCTTTTCTTTTCTTTTTTTCACTTTTTTCTTAGGACCTATCCTTACTTAAACATTTTTCTGGTCTGTTCTAAGTATATTGAACAACATGGAAACAAAATTTTATTTACTACTGGGAATTCTGATAACTCATTAGCTGAGATGATATTGTATGCTGCATTAATGTGTTTGTTTTTATAAACTTTAAGAAGAATGTGTGTTCCATTTTTACTTTAAAAGTTTGTTCTAAACTTTTTGCAATGCCTGCAAGAATTACAATGTCTACACTTTGTATTTTATGTATTTTCTTTTCTTGCTATATCTGACCTGTCTCTTTTTCCTTCTGTCATTTATTTTTAACTAAATATAACCAATTCTCACCAGAGTTCCTCTTTTTTACTCTAGACTGTTCCCTCTAAATTCTTTAAATGTTCAAAATCCACTGTACATTTACTATACAATGAGAACCATTCCTTGGTATGTCGCTAAAACAATACACGTTCCATGCACCAAATCAAAATATGCATACCACTATCTCTGTATTTCCAAAGCTGTTTCTGATTACTGGTTGAAAATTCCCCTGTTCTTCATTAAAGGCTGAGGTTCTTTTAAAATGCTTATTTACGGCTATGTGGTCCTCAGGGGCAGACTGTGGATTTAATCGCCTACAGCACCAAATCTCTTTTAACATTTAGCCAGCTGAGCATTAGGTAACTTGTTGGCTGAGGGGCATCACGTTCCTACTCAGTGTATGGGTAAGGTAGCCACAGTCCGATTTGCTTCATTTACTTCCAACTATTATTAACGCTAATGACCATTGCATCCACACATCAAGAAAAGATACAGAATAGTGTCACTGGCTCTCAGACTTCATTAAGCACAGTATTATTTTATTCAGGGGCAAATCTCTAATTTTAGAATGTTCTCTAAAGACAGATGAAATCAAATACACTGTAATTAATAAAAAATATTGCTTCCCTGTTTAATAGGTAGCCTGTAAGCTTAAAAAGATGTTTCCTGAGGGTAGAAGGAGGAGGTAATTAGGGAACTATATCTGAAAATAATTCATTAAATTACAATGATTTTTCTCTTGATATATGGAAAGCAGGCAGGTATCTATATTAATTTTGCAAGTTTTTTGGTTGCTGTGATCTGTAACAAAAGTTTCTCATTTAAAAGTAATTATTCTTGTGTGATTAATATTATGTTATTTTCTGTATGTGTTCATATGCTTTTAGCCCTGCATCTGCAATATAAAATTAAAATAAATCTTTCCTCTTGGAAATGTCAGCTTATTTATTTATTTTCTTACTCTAACCCAGAATATGTTTTCAAGGTCTCTTCTAAAACGATAACCTTCATATGAGTCATCGGAGTTTAAGTACATCTCTGGATTAGTCTGGCTTCACTGAGGTTAAACTCAGTAACAGTATGCCTACAAAGAGATACGATAAGCAGTTATAATGGATATCACTCAACACAGCACCAAATATAAATCAAAACTAACAAATACCCTCCCCCACAAATCCTCTCAAGTTAAGTTTCTCAAATTTAATTATTTTAGCAAATGGTAATATAACAAGGGTGTCTACTGTCAGGAAAAAAATGTTTAAAGCAGATGTGAAGCATACAAAGCATATGTAAAACACATGTGATCCACAGCAAGTTCACAGGACCCATTGAAAGAGCACATGCAGAGTACTTGAACCACATGTGGACACATGTTGCAAAATCACGTGTTTCTGTTCATTGCCAAGACTCAGATCATATTCTAAAGAAATCAGGGGCTCTTAAATAAACTTTGTACTTCTTAAGGTAAATGGATACCTTTTTGTTTAAAATCCCTTAGTGCAAGCAGACAAGGGTCCTCAAATCTAACTCTGTGCTTGAAAGCACTCAAATCCTTGCTTTACTCCTGTTTTCCTATCCCAGAGTAGTTCAGCCGATTATTGCAAACAAGCGAATAAAGACTTTTTTCTTGCCCACAGCTAATTCTTTGAGGATGCCATAGCTTATCATAAAACCTAAGTAAACAGAGCCTAAGTGTGAGAAATAGAAGCAAGTTTGACTTGAATGGACTTTTTCTTTACCAAAACAATTAAACCAGCAAGACACTGATGCCTTATCTTAAGTATCTGAAATAAAATAAAGTTCTTCCCCACTCACAGAACATAGTCAAAGTATTAAAACCCAAGAAAAATATTTACTTTATTTTACAATTTGAAGCAATAACCCCCCACACATATTATATTCATACACTATACACACACACACACACACACACACACACACACACATGCACATATATAAAACAGGAATAAAGCAAAGATTTGAGCAAGGATATATAAACAGAAAAGAAGCAAGAATTTAAGCAAGGATATATAATATATACATATTATACCCATATTACATATACATTAAAATATATATAATAATCCTTGGAAATAGTCACAAAGGTGTTACATGTTTTTCTCCTTTATTTTCTAAATCATGATAATAATAACAGCACCTTATGTGTGGGAATTAGTTTATTTAGAATCTAAATATATTACTGCATTTGATCCTTTCCACAATTCTATAAGAAATGCAGAACAACTAGAAAGAGGAATGACAACTGCATGTTATTGTAGAATGAACATAGCATGAAACAAAAAAGAGAAGAGTCATAGCTTGGCTTCCTTTGCTATTAGACTCATGGTTTCAAACAAATCATGTTCTTCTTTAAGTCTCAGTTTTATATTAGGCAACATGTAGATTAAACATTTCTTTGCTTAATAAGCTTGTTGTAAAAACTATTATATGCAAAATCACATTATAAACAGCAACATTATATATATACATGTTAGTTATTTTCATTCACAATTCACATATGAAAAATACTGAGATTCAGAATAGTAAGACAATTGTCACATGAACTATAATTAGTAAGGCTAAGCCTAGACATAGATATGTGTTTCTTAAGGTTTGTACATGTTAGTTATTTTCATCCACAACTTACGCATGAAAAATACTGAGATTCAGAAAAGTAAGACAATTGTCACATGAACTATAATTAGTAAGAACTAAGGCTAGAAATAGATATGTATTTCTTAAGGTTCTCTCATTTCCTTTCAAAAGGCAAAGCTAAGCAATGTACTTTTTTTTTTTAAGTAAGAGGACAATCATTCTAAACCTACCTCAACAGACAACATTGATATCACGGATATTTTTTATGATAATAATGTCACATTCACATTTGTGGCATTTTACATTTTCCAATGTAAAGCCAGATCCAGGGAGCATTTTTCTTTTTCACTTTGTATAACTGATAGGCAGGGCTTATTGTCCACTTTCTATAGATTAGTATAGTAAGATTTTGAGACCACAATAAATAGGTTACTTAAACGTACACACTTATTAAGAAATAAAACTAAGACTCAAATTCAAGAGGTGAAATTCTAAGTCCAGTAATTATTTTTTTTCACTAAGCTAAAATATTGAAATGCAAGATTGGCAGGATTTTAATATGATGTATCTGTGTACCACACTCAAAATAATGTTTCTAATGATGTATTGAGGGTATGAATGAAAGAAAAGCAAGGAATTAGAGGAGATAATCTAGCGCTAAATGGAAAAGAAGATTTTGTTACCATTTCTGGTAAAAAATGTACTAGACTGCCCAGCATCTCCTAAAAACATAGACTTTCCAAGCTGCTTAACACATTTTAAATGTATCTGCTACTACCTATTGTTTCTTGTTGCTTTTGAAAGTAAGATTCTATTATAGCTGAAGATTTTAAATTTATTATTCTTAGAGATATGTTTTTGAACTACAATTCCTTTGTGAGTTTGACTTTCTCCTTTAAACTTGGCTGTCATTCATATTTCAAGATAAAATTCTAATATAACCTCTGTAAATCCTTCCTAAATTGTCTTAGACAATTGTTTCATTTTTCCATGGCACTTGCCACATTTTGAATACAAATTATTTATTTGCATGTTTACTTTTAGCTCTATTTGTCTGAAAATACTTCAAAAACAGTCATTAATTTTATTAACTTTATATCCACAGTGTTTAGTAAAGTTATTAAATGGCAAATTATGAGTAAGTGGAAAATAAATAATTGAATTATACATTGCTAATTTTTATTCCTGTTATTAGTTGATTTAGAAGCTTACATGCACAGTTCAATTTAGTGACCAGTCATATTCAGTAGTAAACTAATGTCCACCATAAAATAAAACAATTAAAGTAACCAGGCACTGAATTTTCATTCATTTCTCTTAAGTTCTCTAATTTATGAAACATTTCTTTAAATAAGTGGCTATAGAAGTTGTCTGTCTCTTCTTTAAGTGATAATATGTTACCCATGATAGACTATCATTTTTTAATGAGACCTGTTCCCCATGAGGCTGGGAAGAATATTAAGTAAGGGTAAACATAGAATTGGTAGACAATATCACTGCATTGGGTTTGGAATTATTTCTCTGGATTTTAACACTAGACTATGTATACACTTTTATTGTACCCTGTATCTCCATTGGAAGGACACAAAAGAGTAATATTTTGTCATTTCAATTTTCCACAACCCATTGACATTTCTACATTAGAGGTGTGGAGCTGAAAATGTGAGTCTCGCCCCTTTTCGTCTCATTCTAATAAGCCTCAAGGAATGAGATTCATTCAATATTTCAGATGTATATTTTTTGCCATGTGCAAGACAGACACAGCATCAGCCTGCCTTCCAGAGGGTGTGCTGATCTTGCATGCTTTCACATTTGATCAATGCAAATTTGACAGTACCACTGCTTAGTTTCTTCTAAGGCTGGGTCTTGTACATTAAAACAGGAATTACGTTTTCAACTCAGTCAGAACTGATTGTTCCATTCCTCTTTTCTCATCTAAATCTCTCCCCATCAGAATATCTGCACTTCCGCATGACCACAATTACACCCCATATGTTTTCTAACTTTCTGTTACACATAAGGTGAGGTACAAACTACTTTTGTACATAGAAATGGTTTGTTCAGTCTAGACCCCTCCCTCCAAACCTTTATGATCATGCTTATCTGTTACTATTTTTTTCTGTTTCCTCTTACTCACCTTCATGCTCCAACCACATGAAATTCTTATGCCTTTGAAATTTGATTGGCTAGCTTCTCCTATCACCACCTTTTCCTATAACAATCCTTACTGATTCCTCAATAATCGACGGAAATGTTATCTACTCAGTGAACCTCTTCCTTTCAATGCTTTCAGAGCACTTTGTACTACTTCCATGAAACACATCGCCATATTGTACTAAAATTATTTGCTATGCATCCTTTCTTACACTAAATTGGAGACTTTATCACAAAAGGAATTACATTCATATTCAATGTACTCCTGTATCTACCCAGTGATTTTAAAAGTACGTGGTAAGGGCTTGACACATCATAGGAAGCAATAGAGGAAACAACTAATCTTATATGTACAGGAACAATTAATGCACACATTTAAAAATACACTCTAGATGAGAATTTAAAATTTGCCATGCTTAATTTCTAGAGATTCATTTTTATTTGAGGATACTTCTGAAGATGTGGGATGTCCTCTAAATTCTAAACAGTACTGTCTCCATTTTTACAGAGAACTGTGTGTATTGGGATGGGGCGCTCTTTTCAGGTACAGAAGGGTTTTTTTTTTTTTTTTTTTTGAGTTGGAGTCTCACTCTGTCGCCCAGACTGGAGTGCAGTGGCCGCTCCCGGCCACTGCAGCCTCGACCTGCTGGGCTCCCGTGATCCTTCCGCCTCAGCCTTCCAAGTAGCTGGAACTACAGGCGCACGCTACCACGCCCGGCTAATTTTTTGATTTATTGTAGAGATGAGGTCTCGCTTGCCCAGGCGGGTCTCGAACCCACAGACTCAGGCAATCTACTCACCTCAGCCTCCCAAAGGCGC
>CAUYQG010245276.1:0-14326 GCA_963574415.1 Tarsius wallacei
AAAGTGCTGGGATAATAGGCATGAGTCACTGTGCCCGACTCAGTAGTAGACTTTTTAATGACAAAAATGAATCACTATCTTTTGTTCATAAGTTTCTTTAAAACTTTTCTTTCTTTGATATCTTCCCACTCCTGTGCTAAGTGCCAGGTGTACAGGGAAAACCTGGTCTGCAAACAAATCATTAGGCTAGTGATCAAGTGTTGACATTAATACCATTTACAGGGATGGAACCGAGAACATTGTCATGATAAATTTTTGTGAGTGCTTATGTTTAGCATCAACAAGGGAGAAGCACAAAGCAGCAGCAGCAGCATATTTCCTTAATATGATTTTTTTCCTCCTTTGTGGAATTACTACATTGTGGTCTTTGCAATAATCTGCTTTTAGTCAGGAAGAAAAACCTCTGTTGAATTTAAAATTAGTACTGAATTTGTTGTACAAAATATTATAGATATGCTTGTGATTCTACATTTTATTTTGATCTCTAAAGACTGTGCTTTGCTTTCATGTCATCTTTAGAGATTTAATTAATAGTACAAGTGGTTTTGAAAACCAAACATATGTAGACATTCTCCATATTGGACAAGGCAGACTTGTCAAAACAGAAGGTAAAATCTCCTTTCTCCAAATCTCCAGGGTGAATTGGAATTTTGCTTTATTATTGGGATTAGAGATTGTCTTAGTTGGTTTCTTTGATTAGCAATAGGGTGTTGATGCCAAAGCCCCTTTTGGTGGAGAATATCAAATCACAATGTTGCAAAAAAAAATAAGGCCTTGTGAACCTTATCAGTCCTTTGCTCAAAAGTCTTGAGTGGTTTTCTGTGGCCTTAGAATGCCATTTAGTGCATCCACGATCTGTCCTTTACTCCCTACTTAGTCTTATGCCTTCTCTCTGACATACCTTTTATTTTTTTAGCCATCTTGGATATTTGCTTGGTCCTGAGCTTTTGCTCAAGCTTTTCTGTCTGCTGGGAATGCCCCTTTTCCCATATTCACCTGTGAAAATTTCCACTCTTTCTTCTGGGCCTGCTCAAATATCACTTTTTTTGTGAGATTTAGTCTTGCTGTTAGGAGTAATTCCCCCTTTTTGTGGGTTCTTACAGAACTTTGGATTCATTTTAAGGCAGAGACCAAATTCTATACTGTACTTTCACTATCTGAATATATACTGTACTAACAATTAAAGTATATCCTGTAGGCAGGCTGTTTATTCCTTATTTTGGTATCTCCTATAGGCTCCATCATAGGGCTTGCAAATAGCAGGTATTCAATAAATATTTGCTGGATGAATGAATAAATATATTAACCATACTTATTATTTTTAAATTATTGTTCTGTACCTAATAAAAAATAGATGTATTTGTTTGCTAGAACAGCCATAAGAAAGTACCATAAATGGGGTGGCTTAACATAGCAGATGTCTATTGATTCACAGTTCTTGAGGCTAGAAGTCCAAAATCAAGGCGCTGGCAGGGCCGTGCTTCCTCTGAGAGTCTGAGTGTAATTCTTCCTTGCCTTTTCCTAGCTGCTGGTAGTGGCCACTAATCTTTGGCGTTCCTTGGATTAAAGCTGTATCAATCCAGTCTCTGCCTCCATCTTCATGTTTTCCCTGTGTGCGTGTCTATCTGTGTGTAGATTTTTCTTTTTTGTAAGAAAGTCAGCCAAGTTGGATTAGGGCCCACCTTACTTCAGTATGACCGCATCTTAACAAATTATATGTCTCTATTTCCAAATAAGGTCAGATTCACAGAGTTAGGACTTTAACATATCTTTTGGGGGGACAAAAGTTAACCCATAGCACTAAGGAAATAAGAATTCTGAGAACTAACTTTTGGGTTCTCACCTAAGTCATAGTCAGACTTGCTTGAATTACATCTATACCCGGGCTCATATTTTAAAATAATTTGTTGGCCAGCTAACCAAAGCAAATGTGGAAAAATCCCACAAGCATTGTATAGGGGTATTTCAGTAGGCTGGTGAGGATGACCTAGCCTAAATTTTTGGAGGGATAAAAATGTTGAAATCTCTTTTGGGGTAATATTCCAAATTTCATGTGTGTTTCACTTTGAGTATATGTGATTTCATGATATCTACGCCCAAGATCTACATATGTATGATTTCAACACGCCATGGCTCTCTTCTGCAATCTTGGGGAAGCAAGAAGCAGGACTCGATAAAAAGAGAACAGAGTTTGGAATAAGCATAACAGTTATCAAAATTCATTGAGTACCTACTGTTTGACAGGCACTTGGCTAAATGTTTAACATCTATGACTCATTTAATCTAATCCCTAGCGACATCATGTGGTAGGAAATACTCTTATCCTAATGCATATACATTCTGCATATATATCCCAATGCAGATATATGTGTAAAGTGTATAAATGTAATGAGTGATGTGCATATATATATATACATATGTGTGTGCATATATAGGTGTATATGGTATATACATGCATCAGGGGTTGAAGAAGGATACTTCCCACCATAGAGTCTTCATTTTTCTGCTTGTTAGTGGCTTTTATTTTACTTGTATGAAGACCTTTTATTCAGGGATAATAGCAGTAATTTTTGATAGTAATGGTGTAAATGTTGTAATGTCCATTCCCATCCCTGCTCTTTTATGCAGGAAAAGGGTGAAAAACTAGTGCCAGAAGAAACTGCTTATGAAGAAATCGAAAAAGATTTTCAAATGGTTCTCAATGAACTTTCGGGAGACAAAAGTCTGGAAAAGTTTAGGATTGAATATGAGAAGCTTCATGCCGTCATGAAAAAGTCTTATGACAATGAAAAACGTCTCATGGCCAAATGCAGAGAGCTAAATGCAGAGATTGTGGTGAATTCTGCGAAGGTTGCCACTGCCCTGAAGCTCTCTCAGGACGATCAGACCACCATTGCATCTCTGAAGAAGGTCAGTGAGCTTTTAGAAACAGAACAAAGCTGGATTTAAAACATCATTCTTTCATTATATTGGCAGCTCTAGGCTGATAGTAAACAAATTTTTAAAAATTTACATGATTTCTATATTCATTAAGCCTAAGGAATAATGGTTCATTTTCAAAGAAAATAATTAGCCTGGGTGAACTATGTCATGCAGAAAATGATGGAGAACCTTACTGACTTGGTTTCTGGGAAATAATAGGTTAGCAAAAAGACATAGAGTTAAGTAAAAGAAATATTAAGATTCTCAATGTTTTGTTTGGTGCAAGATAAGTAATTAAGTATCTCATGATGATAGCTTGTTAGAAATATTTTCAAATTTCTACATTTTCTCTTGTTCTAGGAGAGATTACCTTGAGAATTTCCAGATAGTAATTTTCATGACCTTTCTTCCTAGCACCCCTTACTTCCCTGTTGAGCCTCCCGATTCCTCAAATTAGGTGAATAGGGATATGGCTTTGTTTTGCACCATATTTTTTCATCCTTTTTTTTTTTTGAGTGGGAATCTCACTCTGTCGCCCAGACTGGAGGTGCAGTGGCACGCTCACAGCCACTGCAGCCTTGACCTGCTGGACTCCGGCGATACTTCCGCCTCAGCCTTCCAAATAGCCAGAATTCCAGATGTGTGCTACCACACCCGGCTAATTTTTTATTTATTGTAGAGACAGATCTCGCCAAGTTGCCTGGGTAGGTCTCGAACCTGCGGGCTCACGCAGTCCACTCGCCTCGGCCTCCCAAAGTGCTGGGATTATAGGCCAAGCCACTAAACCCCAACCCCAACCTTTTTCATCCTTAAATGTGTTTATTTTGAAGATAAAACATAGATGTTCCTTGTTGATCTCAGGGTGATAAGAGACTGAGATCTTAATTTATAATTAAAACCCTAAATATGAGAAATAATTTACAAATTTTTAGATAATTCCCTTTGATATCACGCAATTATATGTCACCCAATTCAAATTAATTTCCAAGATGAGTACAAAAGATGGCTTATCTATTATTTTCTTAGAAATTATTCTTTTTTTAGTGTCTTTTTTCCTCTATTGTCATTTTCTTCTTTTCCTAACTGAAAAACCAATATAAGAAGGCTTTAAGTCATTTTCTGTTGGGAAAAAAAATTTTTCACTGTAAATTTAAATTGCAAAAGGGTAGTTGGCCAGTTAGCTTAGTTGGTTAGAGCATGGTGCTGATAAATTGCAAAAGGAAGACACGAATGGATGAAAATATAATTGGTGAAGTTGATTTGGATACAACTTTATGTAATCATATTTTCATTTAAATAACTTCCATTTGTTTTGCCAAAAATAGCACATATGGTTGCTACATAAGAACATATCCCACATACTGACACATTTTGTTTTGAATCACTAAATTATGTGCTATAGTTATCCAAAAATAATCTTTCTGTCTAATGTAATAGTGAGCATGAATTTATTAAATACACATTCCCATCCATTTTATTCCTTGTCAACACAAAAGTGGAATATTTTAACCTAAAGCTTATAGGGTCTTATCTGTATAGAGGACCTATATTCCACTTCAAAAAGTTTTGTAAAAAAGTTAAGTGGTAAGCTAAAACTAAAGGCTATTGCAACACTTACTGTGTTTTGCTCCTTTACTCGAATGGCTATACTTCACTTTGAAGTATTTATGTCAATATTCCACATTGCATTTCTTAACAGTAAGGAAGCAGAAGCAGCATGAGTCATTGTTTCCATTCCCTGCTATGGGCTTTGTTTTTCCCCTGTAAGTGTTTGATGAGAAGATCTGGACTTGGGTTTCTGAAAATGGGAATTATAGAGGTGGCTGGGCACAATTAGGTAGCAGCAAAGAACAGTGTTGTTGTGGATTGTTCTGGAGCTCACATTGCCATCCAGGAGCTCACTTGGGACCTGAGAACAAAATATTTTTTTTATTTGCAAATTTATCAGGAGGCTCAATTCAATCTATCAATTTAGGGCTTGGAACTATGAACATTCCTTATGTGATAAAACTTATTTTTTAAAAAATTTGGACTTGGAAAGTACATGACCTTTCATTTTTAATTTTACAAAACTTGTAGTATATAAGCCTTGTAGTTAACTTACCTACACAAGAAAAAATACCCTTTGCCATTTTCCCTTTCTAAATGGCTGTTTACTATTGACTAGTTCATGTTGAACAATTCAATATGTAAATACAGACTTATACGTAATGTATGATATATAATATTCTATTCCCATGAATTGCTACTATACAATAGTCATGGTGTTACTCCATCTGCTAGTTTATTTTGTATCTGGAGCCCAGTTTGGTCTTCCTTACTGATATCCCATGGCCCATATAGGAAATTGAAAAGGCCTGGAAGATGGTGGACTCGGCCTATGATAAGGAGCAGAAGGCAAAGGAGACGATTCTTGCCCTGAAAGAGGAAATAGTGAACCTGACCAAACTAGTCGAGCAAGGGTCTGGACTATCAATGGACCAGGACAGCAAGTAGGTCATAGTCTTTTTGATGTATGTTGAACTTGCTTTTGCAGAGGGCTCTTTCTTCAACAGACAGCCTGGGGCTTGCCAATGTCTTTTTGAATATTCTCTGTAATATGATTCTTTTTTTGTTGGGTTCCCAGAGATTGTTTTCTATTGCTATTTTTTCTTTTTAATAATGAACTTTCTTTCTCCAATAACTAAGAACTTCTACTCTGTGGTTTTTCTTAAACTTCTGGTTCTACAAGAATCAGTACTATAGTTTGAAAATTAGTAAAGATTTAAAATTTATTTCTCTCAAACTTGTGTGGAATGGATCTGGCTCTCTTTCAGTTCATCCCATCTACTTCCACAATCAGCCTCATCACTATCTTCCCAACCTCTCTGATTCTAGGCCAGAAAACAGAGCTGCTCTTCACCCCATCCACTCCCTCATCCCTTAAAGCTTTGTCTTGCTGATTTGGTCTTCTGAGCATCACCTCTCCTTTCTTCCTTTCACCAGTGCTACTGCCTTGGCTCATGCCCCCTTTTCTCTGCTGGATTTAGTGGTAACCTACTAACGGGTCTCCGGGTCTACAGGAAGACATCTCCCTCTGTATTCTGTCACTACTACCAGATTCTGAAATCCCCAACAGAAACACTTTCAATAGTTAACAATACCAGAAGCATAAAGCCCAGACTCTGGAAGATGTCATTCAGAGTCCTTTGTGGATCTGCCCCAGTCAGCCTCTTTAGCCTCGTGTCTTGCCCACTGTGTTGATCATACCTCCATACCTTTGCACATGCTGTTTTCTATGCTCAGAATGACTTTTCTTCCATTCTCCTCATTGTCAACTCCTGTTCTTCCTTTAAAACCCATCACAAACACCAACTTAGCTTCATCACCATCAGCATCACTGTTCTAACCACTTCTCCACCTCCAGACCCCAATGACAAGACAGAAAATCACTTTTTTCTTTGTTTCCATAGCACCCAACAATTACTTCAGGCATAAAACTAATCACATTGTCTTGAAGTTATTTGTTGGCGTGCTTCTCTACTCATTAGGCTGTGAACTCCCTGAAGGAAGACACCTTTTAACCCCTCTAGGAGTTTAGCACTGTGTAGGCCATATGAAACATCACATCAATTAATGAATGCAAAATGAGCATTCACTTCCTTGGGCATGCTTAACCAAATCTAGTAATGTACTTTCTGTTTCTTTTTTTTTTTTTGGTGCATCGATCCAACACTGACAGGTAGTTTTAGTACAGCTGTTGGGGGGAGGCAACAGGAACTACAAACAGAAAGTATGATCCCTGTGGTGATGAAATTTATCTTCTTATTAAAGAAGTCAAACATATTCAGAGAACCGATTCAGATAGGAGGAGATAGGAGGGTGAGGAGGAGAACTGAAGAACAATTCAGTCCATAATTTTATCTTTAACAGTGTGCTCAGGTGTAGGTGTCTCTCTTCATAATAGCCTTAGAATCTAAGGTTTATAGACATTTACCATAATATTATAAGAAAGGGATTGGCAGTAGTGGGATACTGCCAGGGTGGGGAGGGGGTAGGGACGCAACATTAATAAGGGTGCCTGATCTCAAACCAGGCAAAGTGGGGACCAAAGGGAGGCTCAAACTTTGCCTGTTTGGTGTCTACTTGTATACCTAATCCTGAATTGTTACCCACATCTAAGGTTTTGTTTCTGGAGAAGAGTTTGAGTGTGGGTTTGAAGGTTCCTTATTAAACATTTATGTTACGTTATAGGTGTTTACATAAATAGACTTCGTCAATTTACTGTGTTGAGCAGTCTTTTGATGACTATCAGCTGCAAGAGTCTGCAGATCAGGTTCTCCTCTGCTTTTCCAGCTCTAAGAACTTCCTTGCTCTAGATTCAGTCTGCTTCAGAGGTCACATCAGACACAGAGCTTCCAATTGCAAAACACTAATTCTGCAGAAAGTCATGCCAAATCATATGGATGGCTTTTGAAATTTGGAGGTAACTGATTTACAATTCAAATCAAGGAATATTATCACATACCTTCCAAAAACGGGCATCATGAATGATTTTCCAAATTTTATTCTTGGGAAGGAACGTTTTTTCTGGGCGGTGCCCCTTTGGGAGAAACTAATCTCTGGCAATGTATATTATTTTCTTATGTCTATGCTTCACTCTAGACTTCACAGCTGTGATTATAGTCCTCCAGTGGATATATTAAACAAATAATTTCCTAAATTGACATATCCTTAGGATTAATTGCAAGAATTGGCAATAGTAATATAATCTTATTGTAACAAAGTCAAGTAATACAAAGATGTGGAAAGTATCATCCCCCCTCTTTTCACCGTGACTTTCTATCCTAAATTTTTCAGACATAATCAATGACCTGATTGGTATATATTTTTCTGGGCTTCTATAAAAATGCTTAGAAAACACACACACATACACACATACACACACAAATGCAAAACACAATTTCATACTTAGCATAGCCAGTTACATTTAATTTAGTCCCTATTGATGAAGAATGGGATGAATTCTTTCCACGTTTAGTGCCACTGGAACTCTGAGCTTCCTTATATAGTTGATTTTATAACACCCTTTGTGGATTTATAGTCTACCATCAGAGTAGATGTTTGGTGTCAATGTCCTGAAAACACAATACAGAATATTCTTGATAAATTTCAACACTGGGGCACACTGTTTTCTTCCTTCCTTCCTTCCTTCCTTCCCTCCTTCCTTCCTTCCTCCCTCCCTCCCTCTCTCCCTCCCTTCCAGTGATCTCATTCTGTCACCCAGGGTGAAGGACTGTGGCACGATCATAGCTCATTGCAGCCTCATACTCTTGGGCTCAAATGATCTTCCCACCCTAGCTTCCAGAGTAGCTGTGTCTATAGCTATGTGCCACCATGTTCTGCTAATTTTTAAAAAAAATTTTTGTAGAGATGCAATGTCTCACTATAGTGTCCAAGCTGATCTTGAACTCTTGGGCTCAAGGGATCCTCCCACCTCGGCCTTCCAAGGCTTTGGGATTACAAGTGTGAGCCATCATGCCAGGCCTACATTTTCTTCAAAATTAAAATAAAATTGACCGTACTATGTATATTATTATTTGCACTTCTTTTCAGTTAATATCTCACAAACAGCTTCCGTGTCAGGGCTTAAAGATTTTTTCTCTTTAACACTCCATGAAAACAAGCTTAGAGGATGATATGAAAGACCCCTGAACAGATGGCTGTTTAGTCTGACTCCTGTGTTCTTTATTTTTAGTATTCGAGATTTACTGAAGTTCAAAGAAGAAGTGACAAAAGAGAGAGACCAGCTCTTATCAGAAGTGGTGAAATTACGAGAGTCCTTAGCTCAGACCACTGAACAGCAGCAAGAAACAGAGCGATCGAAAGAGGAGGCCGAACACACCATAAGTCAGGTCTGCCACGGAGGGCAGATGAAGGAATATTTCCTTCCAGAGGATGTTTGTCCTACCTCAGTCTCTTTCTGTCTTGTTCCTTTCTTTAATTTACCCTTCTGTGCCCAAATGAAGCATCCTTGGTTCTGCTTTTTTTTCTGTTTTGTCCTTTTGTGAGAAGCTTTTCTTGAGCCATTTTTTCCCCCCATGTTCTTTGTCTGAGAAGCCTCTAAGGCAGGAACTCCTTGCTTATAATTATAGCTCAGAAAGATGTTCCCTGTGAAGGCTAAGGGGCTCAGTATCTGGGGATGGTGGAAGTAGTTCCTTTGGCTCCTTTCTTTTATTAGAAAGCCATCTAGCTGAATCCTTCTGAACACTTTTATTTAAAGCCAGAAGTCAAATAGATCATATATAATGTGTAGTCTTAAAGAGAAAAACATGAGACTTCATTGAACATGAGATAAGAAAAAGGCTTTTCATAGAATTTGGGCATCAAGATAAAACTATGGTGCTCCGTTTAACAATACCCAGGGGAATGCAAAACACAATTTCATACTTAGCGTAGCCAGCTACATTTTATTTAGTACTTATTGATGGAAAATGGGATGAATTCTTTCCATGTTTAGTGCCCCTGGAATTCTGAGCTTCCCTATATAGTTGATTTTATAACACCCTTTGTGAATTTATTGTCCACCATCAGAGTGGATGTTTCGTGCCAATGTCCTGAAAACACAATACAGAATATTCCTGATAAATTTGAACACTGGGGCTCAAGGATGTCTCTCCTACAAGGGAAATGCTACTGAACAGTGACTGCCCTGACAGTGTTAGACTTGAAAGAGGGAGAAGCTTGGCTGGCTGACACCTGCCATGGCCAGTGATCATCTCTATCTTCCCTGTTCTTTCTGTGCCTTGTAGTATCAACAAGAAATCCAGCAACGTCAGAATGAAGCTTCACGGGAGTCCCGAAAGAAGGAAAAATTAGAGAAAGAACTCAAGCAGATCCAGACAGACATGGACACCAGGCAGACGGAGATTAAGGCCCTGCAGCAGTATGTGCAGAAGAGCAAGGAGGAGCTTCAGAAGCTGGAGCAGCAGCTGAAGGAGCAGAAGGTGACTTGGGTGTGGGCTGGACTTGTGGGGGGGGGGCTTCAAAAAAAAACTAGAGATATCAAGAATGAGGCCTTTGTTCATGCCTATTTGTACCTTTTGGATGCTCTTGGAAAGCAGCAAACTCCACTACTGATGTTGGTGATACAAAACTTAGCACTACAATTTGGTCTTTGAACAGCTCTTATGAAGTAGTTATGCTACCCTCTTTTTAAATTTCCCAGCTAACTTAGATGGATCTATAATATACATGTAGAAAGGTATATATATTACAAGTGTACAGCTTAATGAATTTTCACCACTCTAACACATCTTGGTCACCTGCACCCAGCCCAAGAAACAGAATATTGTTAGCTCTCTAAAAATCACTCTGTCCCAGTGATTCTCCTCTTTACATGCCTTCTCTATCCTGAATTCTAAGCAGAGATTAGTGTTGCCTGTCTTTGCATTTTACAGAAATGAAATATGACAGGATGTATTCTTTGTGTCTAACTTCTGCTATATTCAGTTTGTGAGATTTATTCATGTTGTTGCCATGTAGTTATAGACTTGCAATGTCCAGTATGGTAGCCACTAGAACATGTGGCTACTTAAATTGAAATTTATTAAAATTAAATGAAATTAAAAATTCAGTTCCGTGGTTGCACTAGACCTCATTGAACATGAAACTTAAGAGAGAAGTTTTTGGACATAAAGACATAAGGATAAAACTTTAGTGCTGTGTTTAGCAATATCCAGGTCTCATGTAAAACACAATTTCATTTTCAACATTGCCTATTACTTTTTTTTTTTTTTTGAGTTGGAGTCTTACTCTGTCACTCAGACTGGAGTGCAGTGGCCGCTCCCGGCCACCGCAGCCTCGACCTGCTGGGCTCCGGCGATCCTTCCGCCTCAGCCTTCCAAGTAGCTGGAACTACAGGCATGCGCTACCACCGCCTGGCTAATTTTTGATTTATTGTAGAGATGAGGTCTCGCCAGGTTACCCGGGCGGGTCTCGAACCTGCGGGCTCAGGCAATCCACTTACCTCAGACTCCCAAAGCGCTGGGATTACAGGCTGAGCCACCGAGCCCGGCCGCCTATTATATTTTATTTAGTCCTTATTGATTCCCATTCACTGGATGGTTTCTTTTCATGCTTAATTTTTACAGTCATGGAGGTTATATTTTGTAAGTACTTAAACCATCTTATCTCTCTTTCTTCTTTTTATTCCCCCTTCAGTTCATTTGTTATTCCTCTACCTCCCCAATATTTCTCCAATAAAAATGGTCCCACAAGGTACAATCCTTTGTGTTTATAATATCATATCTGCTCAGGATAATCAAGGCAGAGAAGAGGAAAATCTGGATGACTTGAAATCAAGCAGATATAAATCACTCTACTGCTGTCCCACGACTTCGACTTAAGTTGAATTAAAGGAGTATTGTTACTGTGTTGGTGTTAGTGAACAGTTCTGTTGTCGAAAATGTTGCAGGCATGTTAATGCGGGATTTGCTTCTGAAGATGTATCTTCCGAGCCCCACAATTTATAAAACCCGTTTCACTCTCTAGCTCATTTACAATGATTATAGCAATTGTTGTGTATTCAAAGCCTGTTAAACGGCAAACAGGCATTAAAATATTTATCCACCACCTGTGAAAAAGACTTCCCAGGGCTCTCAGAAAAAAAATTGTGCTCACTGTGTTATTCATTAGAAGGTGTAATTTTCCTCAACCATTTAACATTTATCATATTTGAGTGCATTAGCGCTTTCATCAGGGATAAAGAACAATTTCTACAAAGACAAAGAAGTGGGGTTGCTCTTATCTTCCCAGGAGGTTTGTGGGAATCCTTGTGTGTATATACAGGTATTATAATCAGTTTAAAAAGCATTAACCAGCTCGTTCTGCACCTTTCAGATATTGAATGAGAGAGCTGCAAAAGAACTTGAGCAATTTCAGATGAGAAATTCTAAACTTCAGCAAGAGAACGAACAACACAGTTTGGCTTGTGAGCAGCTATCCCAGGAAAACCAGCAGAAGGCATTGGAGCTCAAAGTAAACACCAAGTTACATGTCTGTTCCCCAGCTCTTCCTTCCTCATTACCTATTAACATGGCTTTGCCTTTGCGGTTGAAGCCCTTGGTTGGTTAGCCTGTGTTCACTCTGCTGAGTGCCTTGACGCAGAAGCAGGTGCAAGCCTATAGTGATTGCTTTATGCCCAGAAGCAATTTGGTAACTTCCATTCTTACTTAAAAAAAATCACAAACCTGATTATTGAGCATACAGTTATGCAGATGATTTCCAAAGTGAACTCAGATGTTCATATCTGTAATTAGCCTTGCAAGTAACCAGATGCCCAGAGCTAGAAATCCATTCACTTGCATGAGTAGCAAAGAACCTAGATTATATTTTACTATTTGTGTGAAAAAGGTGAGATGGAAGAGCTGGGGAAGTTGATGCTTAAGTTAGGCTGATGCATAAGTTTGCAGCATTTGTGTTTGTCATGGCAACACTACAGTGTTGGGAGTTTTTTTTATTGCTTGCCATTTGTCACCTGGAGTGACAATGTTATGCTTGTGAATAAGCCTTGCATTTTGCAGATTTAAAGAAAGTTAATGTTATTTGTGGGCTAAAGAAGAAGGAGTGTTAAATGGAAAAAAATGAACCCTTCCGACATATTCTTGTGTTTGAGTTTAAACAGAGAAGTAAAAGCAGCAGGGGCAGCTTGAAACATTTGTGACTCGTATGGGAAGAATGCCATTGGGGGAAGTATGACAAGAAAATGGTTTTGTCATTTCAAAGAGGACCATTTTGACCTGAGTGCTTCTCTATGTTCAGGAAGACCATCGGGCTTTGATGAAGACCATTTACAACAGCAATAAAATGCTACGAACTTACGCAAGGCTAATTGTATTTATTTAACGAACTAATGCAAGGCTAATTGTATTTATTTATAGAATCATGGAATCGTGATTTTCCCTTCTGCTCAATGTGTATTTCAAAACATTTCCCATTTTTCTCTTTGCTCTCATTGAAGAGTGCTTGCAAATTAAGTCTGGATAACAGTTTATACTCAGATACAAATTGTACTCCTACATGCTTAACAGAGCAGTGCTAAGTTTATCATTTTAATTCTGAAAAAAATCCTTATTCCCTACTCTGGTTATGCTAAAATGCTGGAAATAAAAGGAGTGGCCTAGCAAGAACAATACACAGATTTAAGCAGTGAACCATAATGTTTTTATATCTCAATCTCTTTTGAGAATCTGGTTAAAACATACACATACACTCTTATCTGCACATCTTGCATCTTGTGTTGTGTACATCACAGAAATATGAAAGGTTTCCGGAATTTTTCTGAAGTCTAACTGTGGGGTCTAGGTTAATAATCACTGAATTAGAGAATCTTGGAGTTGGAAAGGGCCTTAAGGTAAACTGATTTGAACCCTATAGGGACTGAGGCTGAAGAACATTTAAAGCAGTCCCGAATGGGTTGACTTGAAACCATTCTTTATGAAAATGCAGTTAGATGAAGCAGAGATGAAATGACTACTTAAGTCAAAGTAATATATTAGGTCCTAAGGTGAAATCAAAGTAAAATACTTGTGCCATTAATTCTCTCCTTTGATAACATGAATGGAGAGTCTTGAAAAATGGACTATTTCTGTTATCAGGTCCTGATCCTAATGGAATTTGGCCTCTAGCAATAATCTGAGGATAACATGAACAGCTAATTTCAGTCTCTTCATTGTTATGAGCTAAGATAATTGCTAACCTTTGTTTGCAGAAGAATTCCTAACTGCTTTTCCAGTTACTTCTAATGACAAAATTTTTAGAAAGTGAATTTAAATTTAAAAAATCTGTAAAACTTGAAATCCAGCAAAAATCTGGTGCTTTCTTTTGCTAGGATTATTTTTCTGGTAACTTTTTGCCATTATATAGACTGCCTACTGAGATTACCCTGTCCACCTATTTGTATGTACATTCGTGGACTAACATACTTTGAGGAAGAAGGGACCCTTCTCTAGTGTATGTAATTGAGCTACAGTGGCCCCGTGGGTCTAAAAGAGTGTTTGAATATCTAATAGCATGTTAATAGCCTTCTGAGAGAGATCACTTTACAAATCCATGAAAATTGCTAATTAATTATAGTATTTGTATACAAAATTCACATATTTCTAATATATACATTCAATACTATTATCTTTTTTTTTTTTTTTTGAGTTGGAGTCTCACTCTGTCACCCAGACTGGAGTGCAGTGGCCGCTCCCGGCCACCGCAGCCTCGACCTGCTGGGCTTCGGCAATCCTTCCGCCCCAGCCTTCCAAGTAGCTGGAACTACAGGCGCGTGCTACCACGCCCGGCTAATTTTTTTTTTTTTTTTTTGATTTATTGTAGAGATGAGGTCTCGCTTGCCCAGGCGGGTCTCGAACCCACGGGC
>CAUYQG010245281.1:0-12662 GCA_963574415.1 Tarsius wallacei
CTAGCCTTCTCTTAGACTTTTGAAAATTATTATATTTTGATCCCTGAGTGCTATAAAAAGGGAGCTGAACTCCAGTAGCATCATTTGCCTGATAGCTGGGTCTTAATCCACCTCTGTCCACAAACACTGGTCCACGACCACCTCCAGGTCCTTCATGTACAGCTTTTACCAGAGGATAAATGTGTTTATTTGTTTCAGTTTCAAGTTCAATTACTTCTCTGGCATAATCTCGAAATTCTTTCTCCTTTTCAGCCACAAGAGCTTCAGTAAGTCTGCAATAATCTAATTCTGCTTGTTTTGCTTGCTTCGCGTTAAACTTATTTTTGGCCTATTGGGGAAAGAAAGGAAATACAATTTAATATAGGTTAAGAACATCAACTTTCCAAATATATGTAGCATTTGAAGACGTAGGTATAATTTTTCTAAATTTGTTGACATTTTACAAATTCTGATTTGACAACTATATACTGTCATTGATTTCAGAAACACTCTGATGCTTCTCAGAATAGTATGCTCAGAGTAGTGGTTCAATGAAACTTACCTTTTCAAAGAAACTAAGAGCAAAATAATGAAAAGCATGAAATTTAGATAAAAGTCAGGTAACTGAGTTTAGAATCTTGTTTCAGCCATTTATAAGATGTGAATCTGGGCAGTTTAGAATGCATAACTACTCACTGTCCCTACCCATCCACTATTCTGAAGGAACTCACTAAACTCACTAAACTCTACTGTCTTGGATCGGCACTATATACCATGTGCCCCAGCCATATAAGATTAAATCAACAGTAAATATCTGAAGTAAACCAATTACATTCTCTGTTTCCCAAAAGTTTGAGGTTGAAACAATGAGTGACATTTATCAATGTAGGTTAATCAGGAAACCAGTGGAATAAGTACTGTAGGCAATTTTCCAAAAGCCAACTTAGCAATATTTTATAATTTTTTTTGTTTTTTAAATTTCTTTTAATTTTTTTTTTTTTTTTTTTTTTTTTGAGTTGGAGTCTCACTCTGTCACCCAGACTGGAGTGCAGTGGCCGCTCCCGGCCACCGCAGCCTCAACCTGCTGGGCTCCGGCGATCTTTCCACCTCAGCCTTCCAAGTAGCTGGAACTACAGGCGCGTGCTGCCACGCCCAGCTAATTTTTTTTTATTTATTGTAGAGATGATGTCTTACCAAGTTGCCCAGGTGGGTCTCGAACCCGCGGGCTCAGGCAATCCACTCACCTCAGCCTCCCAAAGTGCTGGGATTACAGGCTGAGCCACCGAGCCCGGCCTAAATTTCTTTTAATTTATATTGTATAAGATGATTTTTATGGCTTTTCTGTGAAGTTCTGATTAGCAACTTTCCATTTCGTGTTCTCTATGGCATTTTAAACAATGCTAAGTTTGTCAAAAAATAACATTTTATCTACTTAGGGATCTATTTAATATTCATTAAACATTTTTTCAAAATCTGAAACTTTTGTTTTACCCAAAATCTTATGTCAACCATAAACTGAAATTCTGAGGGAATAGAGCAATCATATGAATGTGAAATATCAAGTTTGTTATTACTAAGTGTTACAATTCGAAATTAAGACCTATGTGCTATTTGTGGAATTGGTGATAGAATACCAGAATTTAAAAAATAAAAAATGGCCCATCCAGTGGCTCACGCCTGTAATCCCAGTACTTCGGGAGGCAGAAGCAAGAAGACTGAGCTCAGGGGTGCAAGGCTAGCCTGGGAAACTTGGTGAGATCTCATCTCTACAATAAATCAAAAAAATTAGCCGGGCATGGTGGTGCATACCTGTAGTTCCAGCTACTTAGAAGGCTTGGGTGGAAGGATCGCCTGAACTCAGCATGTTGAGCCTGTGGCGGTGGCGACCGAAAGTGTGCCACTGCACTCCAGCATGAGAAACAGAGTGAGACTGACTCAGCAAATAAAAAAACTTTTAAAAAAAATGACATCCAAGAATACTGGAAAAGAAATTTTAAAAAGGCTAAGATCTCTCACCAGAGGTGAAATGCTGGAAGATGGGAAATTAAAGCAAATGGGATATGTTAGTAACAGTTGTAGAAAGGTATTGAGCGAACAGAGAGAACCATTTGAAGCACAGAAAATAAGTGACAATGGAAGGAAAGAATTACTATAATGGATCATAGGTTGATGCCTCAAATTTGATGTGTATTAAGCATAAATACAAATTTTAAAAGACAAAGTTCTAAAAATTGGTTTCAAATCCTAAAAATGCTCACAGGTGAAGGTAAAGTAACACACACCTTTGGAAGATACTAGAGCTAATTAGTTATTCTGGAAACTGGAAAATAAAGCAAAAAAATAAAAATCAAGTATTATCCTGTCTTTTCTTTAAAAATTATACCTCAGGGAAACCACATTGTTGAACATGATGACTTTTGAAAGACTGACAAATCAGAAGGATTCAAAATGGAATATATTGACCTTATTTGATCCTGATTGAAACAAACACTTAAAAATATTCATGAGACATTGTAAGGAAAATTTAAACACTGGATGTTAGTTGTTTTCTATGTGATAGTAGAATTATGGCTATGTTAATTTTTAGGGAGTCCCTTACTTTTAGAAATACATACTGAAATATATATACATTGGATAAAATGATATGATGGCTGGGATTTACTTTTTTTTTTTTTTTTTTGAGTTGGAGCCTCACTCTGTCGCCCAGACTGGAGTGCAGTGGCCACTCCCGGCCACCGCAGCCTCGACCTGCTGGGCTCCGGCGATCCTTCTGCCTCAGCCTTCCAAGTAGCCGGAATTACAGGCATGCACTACCATGCCCGGCTGATTTTTTTTTTTTTTATTGTAGAGATGAGGTCTCACCAAGTTGCCCAGGCGGGTCTCGAACCCGCGGGCTCAGGCAATCCACTCACCTCAGCCTCCCAAAGCGCGGGATTACAGGCTGAGCCACCAAGCCCGGCTGGGATTTACTTTTAAATAATATGGGGAACCAGGCTGAGTGGCTCAGCCTGTAATCCCAGCACTTTGGGAGGCTGCGGTGAGTGGATTGCCTGAGTCTGCGAGTTCAAGACCAGTCTGGGTAACTTGGTGAGACCTCATCTCTATAATAAATAAAATAAACAATTAGCCAGGTGTGGTAGTGCGTGCCTGTAGTTCTGGCTACTTGGAAGGCTGAGGTGGAAGGATCGCCAGAGCCCAGCAGGTTGATGCTGGGGTGGCCATAAGTGTGCCACTCCAGCCTGGGCAATGGAGTGAGACTTTGACTCAAAATAATAATAATAATAATAATAATAATAATAATAACAACAACAACAACACGGGGGATCCCACCTCTGATGATAGGATGAGGAGTCTGGCCAATTTAACCTCCATAGACAAGTTTATTATGTTTAAAAAATATTTAGGTCAACCAATTCAGAGCAGTAGTGACCATCTTCTTTACAACTACTTGAGAAGAGTTTTCTCCCCAAAACTGCTGCTAAATCAGGTAACAACACCGTTTGTGGCATTCCTATGTGAAGGGCATTACTACTCTTCCAGCTAATATGGTGAAAACCTTGAAATTTACTGGACAATTATGGTAGATTCCATTTGGATTGGGTGGCAAAACAGCTGGAAATTTAAGGATGAGATTCTGGAAGTGAGATAGTTAAAGAAGGGCTGAGATAATAAACTCTACAGACCAATTGCTGAACTACACAATCACATAGGAGACCCCAGGGGGCCTGGCAAAAACTAAACACCTGGGGAAAATTGTAAATTTGCTATTCTTTTAAATACCTTCCTCAAGCCACACACAGCTTTAAAAAAAAAAAAAGCATTACTGGCTTAAGGTGTTTGAAAGTAAACTCTTTCGGTTTTGTCGGTTGCCAAACTATGCAGGAGCAGTAAAGAACACTAGGGATTCAGGCTTTAGAAAAAATAAAACTGACCAGAGACATCAGAGAGCTTGTATTGTAGTAAAGGCAGATTTCGTAGCCTGAGTTCAGGAAAAGCAATTCCATACTAAAACTAAAAGCAAAAACTCTTAGAAAAAAATGAAAGCTGGAATTACTACAACCTATTCTTAACAATGTCAGGTTTTCAAACAGAAATTACTAGACCGCAAAGAAACAGGAAAGTGTTACCTCATTCTAAGGGGAACAACAACAACAAAAAATTCAACAGAAATGAACTCAGAGTAGAACCAGGCACTAAATTTAGCAATCAGATTTCAAAGCACCTATTATAAATATATCCAATGAATTAAAGGAAAATATGCTCAGAATTAGTGAACAAATAGAGAATCTAAACAGAGAAACAGAAACTATAAAAAGAACCAAATAAAATTGCAGAGTTTAAAAGTTCAATAACTGGAATAAAAAATTCACTAGAGTTCAACATCAGAATCAGTGAGTTTGAAAGCAGATTAATAGAAATGTTCCATCTGAACAATAGAAAGAAACTTATTGGTATAAATGAGTAGCACCTGAGATCTGTGATACAATATCAAATGTCCCTATATAATTGTAAATTGGGTCACTGAAGATAAAAGGGAGCCAACAAAATTTTTTGAAGAAATAATGGCCAAAGCTTCCCACATTTGGTGATACTAACTTGCAAATCCAAGAGGCACCAAACACCCCAAGTAGGATAAACACACACACACACACACACACACACACATACAAACACATCACAGTCAATCTACTGAAAGCCAAAAATAAAATCTTGAAACTAGGAAGATAAAAAAATGAAACATCATACATACGGGACCAAAAATATGATTAACAGTGTTTTTCTCATCATAAACAATGAAAGCCAGAAGACACTGGAATAGCCTAATCAAAGGCCTGCAAAGAAAAATGATATCCAATAATTTTATATCTGATAAAATAAAAGCAAAATAAATTTTTCTGAAAAACTTAAATTGGAAAACTGTATAGCTAGCACACCTGTGTTACAAGACATGCTTGAGGAAGTCTTCAGGCTGAAAAGAAATGACACAATATGGTAACTTGGATCCAAAAATAGTAGTAAAGAATAATGGAAATGGTAAATATACAGGTAAGTAGAACACATTTTATATGGCTTTTTCCTTTCTGCTCTTAAAAAAAAAAAGATGAAACCAAAAGAGCTGGGATAGAATACAAATCATAAAATGACATAACTAAATCCAATCATATCAATAATTGCATTAAATGGGACTAGAGTGAGTACTCCAAAAAATGGCAGAGATTGTCAGATTACATAATGAAAGCTCTAACTGCATACTGTCAACAAAAGATGTGCTTTCAGTTCAAAGCACAAATAGATTACAAGTAAAAAGTAAAAATATATGCCATGCAAGCAAAGTACACAAAAGCTGTAGTGGCTATATTAATATGCCAAAAAAAAATCAAAACAAGAAATAATGCCACAAAACTGTAGAGTTAAAAATTGTTAAAATGGTAGATTTTATTTTTGTTATATATATTCTAGTACAATAAAAAACAAATCTCATTTACATTTGCAATAAAATTCTACCTATTGGCAATCTGTTCTCTCCCCAGCCAAAAATCAAGGAGTATTTCTACAGACAGAGAGGGACATTTCATAAAGACACAAAGAATCAATATAGTAGGAAGACAAACTATTATGAATGTATATGTACCTAACAACAGAGTTCCAAAATACACGAAGCAAAACTTGACAGAAAAAAGAAAATAATAGAAAAGAATAAACAGGTAATTCTATAATTTCAGTTGGTAATTTCAGTAAATGATAGAACAAACAGAAAATCTATAAAGATAGAGAAGATGAAAATAATACTGTCAACCAACTTGATCTAATTGACATCTATAGGACAAAACAACAGAATATACATTCTTGTCAAGGATACACGAAACATTCACCACAAAGATCATATGCTGGATCATAATATGAGACTCAGTAAATTTAAAATGAGCAAAGTCAGACAAAGACTATTCCCTAACTATTACAAAATTAATTAGAAATAAATCACAGGAAAAATATATGGGAAATCCCCAATCTGTGGAAATTAACATATTTAGAAATACATTCACCAATCAAAGAATAAATCACAAGAAAAAAAAAATCTTCAAATGAATAAATATAAAAATACAACATATCAAAACTTTAGGTGCTAGAAAGCAGGTCTTAGAGGAAATGTATAGTGTAAAATATTTATATTAGAAAGGAAAAAATAGCTGGGCATAGTGGCATGAACCTGGAGCTCCAGCTACTTGCAGGGTTGAGTGGGAAGGATCGCCACAGCCCTGCAGGTTGAGTTTGGGGTGGCCATGATCGTGCCACTGCACTCAAAAAAAAAAATAGCCCAGCATAGTAGCCTGTGCCTGTAGTTCCAGCAGTTTGGAAAGCTGAGGCGGAAAGATCACCCGACCCCAGCAGGTCGAGGCTGTGTCAGCATGCCACTGCACTCCAGCCTGGGTGACAGAGTGAGACTCTGACTCAAAAAAAAAGAAAAGAAAAGAAAAAAAAGTTCCCCCCAAAATTTACCAAAGTTTCCACCTTAATACTTTAGAAATAAAAAGACTACATAGAAGGAAAAATCCAGTAAGCATCACAACAAAAATCAGTGAAATAGGAAATAGGCAGACAGTAAAAAAAAAATCTAGTTCTTTGAAAAGACAAATAAATTAATAAACCTTCAGTTATTAACAAAGAAAACACAACCAAAATTAGAACTAAAGAAGAGGACATCACTACAGAATCTAAAGACAATAAATTGATAATTAAAAATATCATAAACAACTTTATTTTTAAAAATTTAACAACTTAAGTGAAATTGACAAATTCCTTGAAAGACACAAATCATGAAAACTGAATCAACAAATATCAAAGCAATCTACAGATTGAATGCAAACACCTACCAAAATACACATTCTTCACAGAAATAGAAAAGACAATTCTAAAATTTGTATGGAACTAAAAAACACAAATAGCCAAAGCAATCCTGAGCACAAAGAATAAAGCTAGAGGCATCATACTATCTGACTTCAAAATATATTACAAATAACTGAAGCAGTATAGTATTGGTATAAAAACAGACACCCATATCGATATATGTGATTGTGTCATAACCACAATGGCCATTTGTTCTTGTCTGACAAAAGAAATTGCTTGCAAGACAGAAAACTAGCATGGATTCTATATTATCTATTTATTGTTCAAGTAAGTATAAACATTCAGGAACAATTACCATTTGCTGAATATGGGCATCTTGAACTTCTCGGCGTTCTTTATCAGCTTTGCGTTTTTTCTCCTTTTCATGTTCCCAGAAAATCTGATCTGCTTTCATGACAGCCAGCAATTGTTCTTTAGCCTCTACTTTTCTTTGTCTTTCTTCTTCCTCTTTATTTTTCATCTAAATGTTTAAAGGCAAAGGAAACAAGTTAAAACCAATTTTAGAAACGAATCGTGTCTCAAATGGCACAGAGTTAAGAAAGCTCCAAGCAGAGAGTCAGTCAGGCCCAGTGCAGGAGCAGAAAATTTTATGAATCTGTGGGGCTGGTTTACTTTGGTTTTGTTCTATTTCCTGAGTATCAGGAAACACCCAAGTGATACAGAACAATTTTTATTGGTTTGAAAAAGAAAATACAGGAACAAAGCAACAAGATCTTCTTAAGATAGGGAAATATTTGTAATTTAAAAATTAATTGCTACAATGTTTATAAACTACCCAATTGAAATGTTATAACAATCAGTTATACAGAAGATGAATTTTGAAAAATTAAGAAATACAGAAATGTCAAAGGGTAATTTTTACTTGATTTGTCTTAAAAAACATTCAAATGAAAAATATACTAAATGAGTAACAATCCTTGCATTTCACATGCTTCTGAAATAAAAGATTACTTTGCATCTATAAATACATTATTTGTATTTGATTGCCATGTAATCTGTTAGAAAGTAAACATTGTTTGACTTCAAAAATGTAGAAAAATGATTCATACATTGTTTTTTACTTCTCTGCTAGTTTTTGGTCAGAAAAGCAGAGGGAGTGGAAACCACTGTGGAAAGGTCTTAAATTTGTCTTTGTATTTTTATTTTCATAAATAAATATGAATTGAATTGTTTACCACAACTGATCTATATTCTGCAATTGCTTTTAATTCTGCTTTGTTTTTTTCATTTTTTTCTTTTTCTCTTTTTTCCCATTCAGCCTCAGCTTCTGCACTATCTCTAGCAATAATCAAATCTTCATTGTCAAGTTTCTCTTTCATTAGTTCACTCAGGAAGTTATTTATTCTTTCTCTTCGTTCCTCCATTAGCCTATAACAAAACAACCATAACTTGTCAAATAATGAACAAATTTGCAATGGAGCCAAAATAACTTAAGAAGTCTGAGATAATTTAGTCTTTTACAAAACTAGAAGGAACTGCATAGCTCCTTATATACATTGATTAAGTGGAAATTATTTTGTTCAGTAGCATATATAAAAATCCAAAGAGACTAATATGTAAAATACATATAATATGATCCTCTGGGTGTATAAGAAATAAGATGTTATAATGCTCTACATTGAAAAGTATTTTAAAATACGTTACCAGAATACCCTACTTATTCAAACATTGGAGGCCTAGCCTATGAAGAACTTTCTTTAAATAAAAACAAGAAAATATCTAATCAAAGTTATCAAAATGCTGAATATCTATCCCTCCCCAATCTCCTATCTAGAATTTACTCACAGCATTTTGTTGACTTGATCTGTTTATATGTCTCTCTCCCTTCACACTATGAGATTTCTAAGGTCAGGGATTGGAATGATCCCACTCTCTAGTCCAGGACCAAGCATGTGCCTATACATCATAACAATAAGTACCTTTTGTTAAAGAAATGAGGGCATTTTATTTAGGAAATTGGGCAAAAAATACTTTAGTTGTGACAAATTCACTAATTTACTGAGTGAATTTGCAAAGTAATATGTAAAAATGATAAGGAAAGATACAGTGCATATCTCAAGGAAATTACAATATACAATGGAGAAAAATCTATGCAAAAACTATACAAGGCAAAGGGTTATAAATGCCATGAGGAAGCTAGAAAGTGATACAGACAAACAAGAAAAAAAAGTCTTCATAGAAAAGGTGACATTTCAGCTAGGATTTTAAAAAACAAAAGTGCTTTTTATTGACTTTTATTGACTGCTTATTATGTGCCTGACACTATTCCAGGTGCCGGGAACATAACAGTGAACAAAAAGTCAGGCATGGTGGCACATGCCTATAGTTCCACTACTAGGGAGGCTGAGGCAGGAGGACCACTTGAGACTGCAGGGCACTATGACTATGCCTGTAAAGAGCCACTGCTCTCCAGGCTGAGCAACAAACCAAGACCTCATCTCTAAAAATATAAAATAAAGAAAATAAAAATCTCTTCCCTTATATAGCTTTTCTTATTACGGGAGGAGAGGGACAGTAAACAAGATAAATAATTAAAATGTATGGTGCTATATACCAAGCAATGAGGGGGGAAAAACAAAGTGATAGACAATTGGGGAGGGCTGTACTCTGAAATAAGGTGGTCAGAGAAAGCTTCAACGAGAAGACAATTTAAATCAAGTAAAGATCTGAAAGAGGCAAAAGAAAAGATTATACGTTCTTCAGAGGTGAGAATTCCCTAGAGAAGTTACAGGGGAAGTCCACTGTAGGTGAGAAGAGGGAGGGGAGAGAATAGTAAGAGAGGAGGTCTAGGATGAGGCTAGGGTCATCTGAAATTTGGGGATTTGTGTAGGTGTGGAGCTGTATGGCCACTGCAGACTCTAAGTGAGGTGAAGGATACACCGGAGGATTTTGCACAAGGAAAAAGCATGACCTAGACAGAAACACCCTGTACTGCGATATGGCCTCCTATTTTTCTCTCTCTACCCCATCTCAAACTGCTCACTAAGGTAAGCAACGTCCTCTAAATCTGATAGACACTTCATTTAAAAAATCCTATTTAATCCCTCTGTTGATTTAATACTGATGAGTGCTCCTTCTTGCTAAAACTTTGTTCCCTTAATGTTTCTCTGGTTTTCTTCCAATCTCTGGAAACTATTGTTTGATCTTCACATTACCTTCTTTCTCCGTTTGACCCTCGAATATGGAGTTCTCTCAGGACTATGCCACCTTCATTTCTAACTCACTTATCCAAGGTGAGTTCACCTGTATTCACAGCTCCAGGTACCACTTACATACCAATGGCTCACAAAGCCATCTCCAGCTCACATTCCTCTCATACAGCAGACCAGTATTTCTGACCATATACCAGATGATGTCCCGTATAGTCAAGGGTACCTCAATTCACATGTCCCAAACTGAAATTGTCAAGTCACCAAATGCTCTAGTCATATATAAAATAATAAGACTTTTATTCCTAAAGACCACTCTCATATCACAACTTCTGAATTGTAGTAAAATAATTTCAGATAGTACTTTATTAATTATACAAATTATTTTAAAAGCCTACCTGTGTGTTTCAGTTTCTTTTTCTTTCCCCATTTGTATAAGATACTTTTTCGCTTTGATAAATTTTCTAATCTTTTCATCTTCCTCCTCTTGCTGCTGCTGTTCTACAGCTTTGATTATATGTTTATCATGCATATGTTCCTTGGGGAAAAAAATTATGTATTATCCTTTCACAAAGAAAAATCTTTCAACATGTCAATATCTGACAAGAACCTGTCAAGTGTCACAGCTTCTCTCCTGTAAATTTTATCCCAAAAAGATGATCAAAGATGTACATAATGCAGTTTATCTCAAAGTTATTTCTTGTAGCAAAAAACATTTTTTAAATTAGCTGGGCACGGTGGTGTGCATTGGTAGTCCCAGCTATGCATCAGGCTGAGGTGGAAGGATTGCCTTAGACCAGAAGTTGGCTGTGGTGAGCCATGATTGTACCACCGCACTCTAGCCTGAGCAACAGAGTGAGATCCCAACTCAAAAACAAACAAACAAAACTAATTTTAAAGAAAAAAATGTAAAAGATTATGAAATAAATGGCAGTAGACATCAAATATTCGTTTTTGAAAAGTGAAAGCTGATTTTAAACATGAACATGTATATGTAATATTCTCTACACACATCAGGTTTCATTGTTTGTTTTTGTTTTTTTAAGTGAAGACAGAGTCTTGATATGTTGCCCAGGGTGACCTCGAACTTCTGACATAAAGCTACCAAACTCCTACCTTGGCCTCCTGAGTAGCTGGGATTACAGGTGTGAGCTACCATGACTGGCTAGTTTGATTTCTTACTGTAATTTCTTAAAGACCAGGCATATAGTTGAAAATGAATTTTATTTCAATAAAGTGATATGCCATTATGGTTAACGTTTTAAACTGAGGAATAAGAACTGACATTTGATCATATTTCAAGGCCACCTCCTCTATATGACTGCAAGTCCTCCAAGATGCCTTCTGCATCTTTTAATACTACATTCCCCTGATCATACGTTTCCTTCTCAGACTCTGTAGGCTGGCATCTTCAGCCAGTTGATTTTGTCTTTGCCCTTGCATCCTCCACTGGAGCCCTTACCCTCCACTAGAGTCCTCTGGCACTAGGGGGCGCCCTGGACAAGGTGCAGGGGTGAGGGGAAGTGGGGTGGCGGAGTTGCAACCAAAATTTTACCATTTATTGAGCACATATTAATAACACAACAGACACCAAACATAAATCACCCATTCATTCTTCTCAACTCTCATTCTAAGAACAAGAAAATACATTCATTTGAAAAAAATCTTATTCATGCATGAATGCACATACACATAAGACCATAGCAAATATAGCTATCCCAAAAGTATGTGTTCCCTTAGAAACTCAACTGAATAGCAACTTGTTTGCTACTCCACTATTATTTTTAAAGAACATATTAAAAGTTAAAGTTAGGCATCTGCATACACAGAAAGACAAATGTATGCTCTCACTATACATGGAAGCTAAAAAAATTATCTCAAGAACATAGACAGTAGTAGATGATTACCAGAGGTGGGGAATGGGGTGAGAGGAGGGAAGGATGCACAAACATACAGTTATATAGACGGAGTACATTCCAGTGATGGATAGCATAGCAGGATGACTACAGTTAACAATATACTAAGGGAGACGTTCAAAAAACTGGAATTATCTTTTGGAGGGCAGGCCCCTCGTAGTACACTGGGAGTTTGTTCCTCCAGATCAAACGGTCAACCAAAGTTTTTATCTGGAAGTTTTGAGAAGGTCGTATCACAATTTGTAGAAAAAACATCCCAAGTTGTGGCAAATAGGTGACTGACTGGTTCTTCCACCACAACACATCTGCTCACACCATGCTGAGTGTTCAGCAGTTTTTGACCAAAAATGGCATGAGCCCCAGGCCCCACCCTCCCTATTCACCCAATCAAGTGTTTTTTGTTGTTGTTGTTTCCTGGATGAAAAAAGTACTCAAGGGGAAATGTTTTGCTGATGTAGAAGAGGTAAAACAAAAAACAGCAGAAGCACTAAAAGTCATCAAAATCGATGAGTTAAAAAACTGTTTTGACCAGTGAAAACAGCATCTGGATAGGTGTATTGCATCAAATGGAGAGCACTGTGTAGGTGACTGAAATTTAAACATATAAGAATAAATACACATGGCCGAGTGCAGTGGCTCACGCCTATAATCCCAGCACTTTGGGAGGCTGAGGTGAGAGGATTGCCTGAGCCCATGAGTTCGAGACCAGTCC
>CAUYQG010245282.1:0-20100 GCA_963574415.1 Tarsius wallacei
CCCGGCTAATTTTTTGATTTATTGTAGAGATGAGGTCTCACCAAGTTGCCCAGGCGGGTCTCGAACCCGCGGGCTCAGGCAATCCACTCACCTCAGCCTCCCAAGGCGCGGGATTACAGGCTGAGCCACCGAGCCCGGCTCAAAAATTCAAATCTTAAAAGCAACTTTGGTTTTTTCCATAAGACATAGTAATTTGCCCATGGTACTCCTGCAAGCCCACATGTGGGAAAGGACTAGTTAGTCTTCAGCAATACCACTGGACGCTTTTTCCCAGAGTTGTCAACTCCAGAGGAGAAAAATAGTGCCAACAACAGAACACAACCAGATCTTGCCATAGGAGTGCCAATCTGTGTGGAGTCAGAGTAACTCACCACTTGGGGTCAAATATTTAACTGGAAGGAAGCTACAGCTGGGTCATCAACAGATTGTCTGACTGAATCCCAGAGGAAGATGGGCTCTTAGCTAGAATTTAAATGAAACACATCCTCTTCGTAACACGCAAAAATCAAGACCCATTGCAGCCTATCATTCTTCTTGGTTTCCAGGAGAACAAGGGTATTTCTTGATAAGCAGGCTACAAAAACAGGAGGTGCTCTGCTTCATTTTGATCAAACTTCAGTAGCTCAAACCAAAGTAATATATACTTTGGAACTATCACATGATAACGAATTCCATTACTTGTTTCTTCCTGGGCACACAGGGAGAATGTATTTCCAACTTCAATACTAATTCTGCAGGCATTTATATGTTGGAACCCTGTGATTGATCTCTGGTTAATAGGACATGAACAGAAGTCAAGTGTGCCACATCTGAGCCTGATGGCAAGTCAACTATGCTCCTTGGTCCTCTTTCCCAGCGACTGCAGAGACCCCATGGCAAGTACAAGATGGAAGAGGTTCAACAGACACGCACTGACTTGAGGGGAGTACAACATATACCTTTATCATATTAAGCTACCAAAATGGGTGGGTTGTTAGTCACAGAAGCTAGCACAACACATTCTGACTAAGATAGTATATACCTCATCAAAGCCCTCATTAGGATTCACCTTAAATATTTACTTCTAGCTTTATTTCTACTTCTCACATCTTGACACCATGAAACCATGCCTTTTTAAAAATTAACTTTATTTATTTATTTACTTACTTATTTATTTCTTTATAGGCAGGCTCTCATCCTGTCACCCAAGCTAGAATGTAGTAGTACGATCATAACTTACTGCAGCCTTGAACTACTAGGCTCAAACGATCCTTCTGCCTCAGCCTCACGAGCACCTGGGACTACGTGCCTCGCTAATTTTGTTTCTTCTTTTTTTGTAGAGATGGTGTCTCCCTATCTTGCCCAGGTCGGCCTTGAGCCACTAGCCTCAAGTGATTCCCTTGCCTTGGCCTCTCAAAGTGCTGGGATTACAGGTGTGAGCCACTGCGCCCAGCCCTGTCTTAATAATTTGTGTATCCTCCTTTTAGAAAAGACCTACCTGGGAGGCCAAGGCGAGAGGATTGCCTAAGTCCATGGGTTTGAGACCAGCCTGAGCAACATGGTGAGACTTTGTCTCTACAATAAATCAAAAAATTAGCCAGGCGTGGTAGCGTGCGCCTGTAGTTCTGGCTACTTGGAAGACTGAGGTGGAAGGATCACCTGAGCCCAGCAGGTCAATGTTGTGGTAGCCAGGAGCATGCCACTGCACTCCAGTCTGGGCGACAAAGTGAGATTCCAATTAAAAAAAAAAAGACAAGACCCATCACTATGTCTTCCTCAAATTAACCAGTGCTCCAGATAATTCAGAAGAAAAGCATCCAATGGGCAGTTACTTTCTCAGTACTGACCACATGCCAGACACCATGTTGAAAGAGAATATAGCTGGAACTTGAGACAAATAAAGTCTCTGTCCTCAGAAAGTCCACAGTTTACAGATAATACCAACAAATGCACACGGGAACAACCAGCACAGATTTAACCTAAGCAGAAGTCAGAAAAGGCTTTGTGCAAGCAATTACATTAAAGGTGAGTGGGTATCAGCCAGGCAGATAAGGCTGGATGGAGGGTGAGGGGGATGATCCTAGGATTCTCCATGGCTGGCCAAAGCAGATATGAGCCCAAACATCAGGCATGAAGATGAAGACACTCAATCTTCTGCTTTCTACAATTACTTTAAAAATACAACTGGGAGTGTCAGGACTTCTAAAGAAAAAACAAGGCCAAATAGATTAAGTAATACAGAAATGAAAAAATGCTACCACACTCTGCTAAGTGTCTCAGTGGTGTAGCTTTAGACAAAAACACTTGTTGTTCTACCACTGACAGGGAGAAGGGAATGAGTTATTCACACTAAAATTGCCTTTCTAAGTTATCTGAGAAAATAGTAGCAAGGGAAATGAAGTAGTCCGAGTTCACAGCACTAGTCCTTCTTAAATATCCACCCACCACCTCCTTTATAAATATCATAATTATCCCCCAAAAACAAAGTTTTTTTGGTTTTTTTTTTATTCTTTCACTCCATAAACCCATACAGAAAGAGCACTAAACTAGGGTCGACAGACCCGGGTTCCGGTTAGCACTAGATCACCACTTAGCCCTTTCCTTTATCTCAGTCTTTTCTTTTTACTTGAGTCAAAGTGTCTGTTGCACAGGCTGGAGTGCAGTGGCACAATCACGGGTCACCAAAGACTTGACCTTTAGGGCTCAGGCAATTCTTCCACCTCAGTCTCTCAAGTAACTGAGACTACAAGTGTGTGCCACCATATCCAGCTAATTGTTTTCATTTCTGTAAAGACAAGGTCTCACTATGTTGCCTAGGCTGGTCTCGAACTCCTGGTCTCAAGCAATCCTGCTGCCTTGGCCTCCCAAAGTGCTGGAATTATAGGCGTGAGCCACCACGTCCAGACATATTGCAGTCTTAAGTCCAATGAGACCAATGAGTTTGTAGAAATCATAATTCTTTTCTGCCACTAATATCCTATAATGGGCTTCTCAAACATGAATATCCTATAACAGGCTTCTCAAATGCATGCTCATCAGAATCACCTGGAGGGCTGGTTAAAACTGGATTGTTGGGCCCCAACCCCAGAGTTGCTAATTCACTAAGGCTTCAGTGAGGCCAGAAGACTTTTAACACATTATCAGGTGATCCTGCTGCTGCTGGTGGTTCAGCCTGCACACTCTGAAGCATCATGCTTCCAAACCCCTTATCGGTGTGCAGCTGAATCCCACCCCCAACCAGAAGAGGGTGTTCACCTTTAATCAGCACCAGCTGAATCAGTCTCAGTCATGGCATTTTCCAGGGTTCCTTACCCAACCACAGGGAACCAGAATCTCATCCTCCCTCCCAAGGAAGCCAGCTCTCAGGAAAACACCAGAAACTGCAATCCATTCTCTAGCAGCAGTTCTGAGGTTTATTCTGACACCTGAATCAGAACTCACTGCCTCCTATTGCTTTGCATCAGTCTTTGCCATGGTCCACAGGGTCCTGCTGGCAGTTCCAACCTGTCCTGCACCATCCTCACTCTCCCATCCCCCTCCCAGTAACCACCTAGAGCCACGCTGGTCTTTCTGCTCCCATACCACACTCGGCTTATTCCTAACTCTGAAGCTTGGCCTACTTCATTCCCTCTGCCTGAAAGATTCTTCCTTGGCTCTTTGTACATGGGAATCATTCTTAATCTTTAGATATTAAATCAAAAGTTTTCTTTTCCAAAAGGCCTTCCTTTATGGATCTAAGTGGGCTTCCCAAAGTATATTCTTTCCACTGTCTATATCTTTCATGAATTTTCATTATATGTAGATATCTTGTTCCTTCATGTCACTTACTCTCTCTGCTTCTTCCTACTAGAGGGCAAACTCCATGACAGCAGTGTCCTGGTCTGCTTCCTGCCTTGCTATGACCTCCTCTCGCTGCCATCTATAGCACAATGACTGCCACACAGGAGGCACTCAACAGATAGTTGTTGATGGAATGAATGACTATATCTAATCACTCTAAGCTATCCTTCAAATTAAAAACAACAACAAAAGCTACAAAAAAAAAAAAAAACCCTTCACTCGAAGCTATAACATACCAGATTACAAATCCCAGAGTGTAAACAAACATGAGGAAATGAAAGTTACCGAAATGGCACATCTACGGTGGGAGTTCAGGCATCAAGAAGTGAAGTGGATTGTGCTGGAAGAAGTTCTCCCTCATCTGTCTAAAGTCACCCCAGAGAATCCCACCTAGCCCTCTATAAGCCACCTCAAATATTCTGCAAGGTGGTAGCCTTAACCCTTGACTTCTTGAACTTCTTTCTAATGTCACTCACTCCTAGTGCCAGGTGCACGAAGAAAAGTAGGTATTAAAGTTCTTTGCACACTGAGCTCCTCTACCCTGGACGACTCTGAAAAACCACTTGTAAGTGTTCTATGTTAACCACAGTTCTCAATTTTGTCACAGGTGTTTGACTAAAAAGGGGACAGAGCCTTTTAAGATAGTACACCCATATTATGTCATTGTGTATATTCCGTACCACACCTAAAAGCTGACAAAATCTTTTCTTTCTATGCCATGGAAACCAGGAGAGTTAATGCTGCATGATTTTGCTAAGAGCATCCTATATGCTCCAAAATGTTCGCCTTTACAAAAAACATGTGAAAGTAGAATTTTAACACAACTTGTCATAAAAGCTGACACTAGTACACTGGAGAGGAAATCAAATGACATGAGTTGTACCTGGCAGTTCAACAGAATATAGGATAAATACTCTTTGTAAGGCAGCCAAAGCATTGGTTAGAAGTTCAAAAGAGGAAGATGAAGTGAATGAATATTCAAAGTACACTATACCAAATGATTTTTCTATAATTATAAAGAAAAACATTAAAATGCACCAAGCTTCATAAAAAGCAGCATGGTGGGGTGAAACTGGTGCCAACTCTGGTTTGGACATTAATATACTTCTTGTGTGGTTTTGGAAAAGTCATGCATCCTCTCTGAAACACATTATAAGGAGAAGGTTGGATGAAATCAGTCATCTTAAAGCGTCCAGCTAACACACTCTTTTGAGTCTATCAATGTTTCCAGACACACATCTCATTGGACAGACACAAAGAAAAGGGTGAGCTCACCTCTATCCTGCTCATTACAAAATAAATGCTATAAGAACTGCCTTCCTTCAGCAGAGACTAAGGTGTACGGGTAGCTATACGCTGGGGTGTGTTGTATCTGTTCAAATAAAGTTATGTTTCAATATACTACAGGAGGGAGAGTTGATGTAGTAATTACCTGTTACTCTTGACAAGTAAGGTAATTAATGTAGCAAAATACCACTGCAATGTGTGTAAATTTAGACCACCATAATTAAAGCACCCGTCTGTTCAACAAACTGTTCAATTAAGAAAAAATATTGACGGTGTACATTTTTTGAAATTAGAAAACGTATGGAATGAATGAGTCTCCCTTGGTTGACATCCATTTCTAGAATGCATTCTCAGCAGGGAGCATTCATAAAGGGTATATAATGGAGTAGCTTCCACTGAAACACAGAAGTATTTTTGTACGTATACTATTAAGATGAGAGTCTCTTGTGGAAGAATTTTATTTAGAATTTTCATTCTATAAAACATGCACCTGTCAAAAAATGAATTCCAGGAGTATCTGAACCCCAGAACTATCACAGTAGTTGAAGACTGACAAATTATTCTTGTGCAGCTATCCAAGTAACTATGCCTGTCCTCGAGTACCTGAAAGTACCATTATCTACTTGCCAATTTTTAAAGAGCTGAAGATAATAAACACAGTATGTACAAATAAAATGGCTGCAAAGCCTCTGGTACTCTTTGCACAGACAGACAATGGTGCTAAAGTTGGTTTCATTGTTCTTTTACTCTCATTTTTTCCTGTACCAAATGGCCATTTCGAGACCCCAATGTCAATGTCTTAAATGAGAAGGCTCCCTAGTCCTTCACTCTATAGCAAAACATATCTCTTTGCTAAGCTGTTTTAGAAAATTCTCTAGCCATATCAAGAGTTAAATACCCAAAGAAATTAAACCAGAACTGCTATAAGACTAAAAAGAGAGAAAAACAATCTGTCACCAGATCAGTAGAAAAGCAGTTACCTCTGAATTCATTCACGGGGTAACAGAAAAAATGAAAAAAATAGAAAACAGCTTCTGAATGTCTACGTGGTAAAGTAAAGAACTGGTCAGGGATTCTCACAGCTCACCCTGAGAAGGAAATCCCAATGGTTTTATTCTCTTAATTCTTCTACTCAGATAAATTCAGAGGAAGACACAACAAACCAGCCTGAGTAAAGAAACATCTGGAATTCAGACAGACTAAACAGTGTGATATGAGAAACAGTATATGATTTTGGTGTTATTTAGCAATATATATACATTTGGTTTCTTTTTAATTTTTCACATTTTTATGTGGCATATCTTAACTTAGGAAATATAAAATTTAGACAAGTAACTAAAAGGTAAATTCAAATAAATTCTCAGCTTATCATACTGGAATTAAGTCCTCAATGTTCCATATCTGAGAACTTGGATGTGTCCCCAAGTAAAGAATAAATAGTACAAGGAGACATTCTAGACTGAAACATGTTGAGGAAATGAAATGGTTTCTCCAAGTCAAATACTCCAATTTCACACTTGGAAATAACAACGTCAGTAAAAGACAAGGATGAAGAAATTACTTGTTCGAGCTGTTGACTTAAACAAAGCTAGAAGGTCCTAGCAGGGAAGATGATTTTATAAAACTAGTCTTAGAACTTTCACTCCATGGTGGCACTGGGGTGTTAATTTTTTAAATGAGGATTAATAAAAACTGAACAGTTTCAAAGGAGTCTAAATCTAATTATGGCAGGGATAGGGAATGGAGAGACATGATTTAGGGTTCTTATGTAAGACTCATGGACTGCAGACTAAAATTTCTGATTCTCAAATGCTGAAGATCCATCCAAAGAACTGAGGAAGGTCAATACTGTTTTTTCTCACTGGGTAAATTTATGGGAGTTGAACACTCCAGAGCATTTATTTTGAAGATTACATCAAATGGCATCTGACAGGCTATGAAAATATCACACAATGTCACTAAACTATTTCACATTGATTCTATCATTTGATCCTCACAAACCATTGAAGTAAGATTAATCCCATCTTACAGACAAGTAAACTAAGTCTCAGAAGGAGCTAAATGGTGTAGCTGAGCTCCCAAAAACGACTTTACTGAAACAATTCATACTCCTTGGAATGGAATAGATATGTCTGTTGTCCCCACTGAGTCAATTTGCAGAGAATCCATCAATGATGTGTTTGCCTTAGTAGTTACAATTCTGATTTGTGTTTTAAAAGTTGTGCCTTCAAATTACCAGTGATTATGTTCAAATTACCAGTTAATATGTTCAAAAGCAATGGTAGTGTGAGTTACTAAATAATCACCCAAGGTGAGAACAAAGATCTGGTTTCAAATTCAGGCATAGCCACTTAGTAGACATACCAAACTGGAACTTCTGACCCTCTAAACTCAAAACAGCTTAAGTACCCTGTTATGCATAGAATTTGCTTTGCCCCAAAAGAGGGATTGAGGGAACCACCACCACCATCTTCAATTTCCAACTTTCCATAAGTCAGTTCTTAGTTTAACTTTCTTTTAGTTATCTCCTCTTGACACTTTTATGGCATCACACCATGGTCCTCTTCATCTCACATACAGACTCTGAGAACCATGCAGTTGGAGGATGACTTTACAGGTCACGAACATTCTCCAGATGTAGAAACTGACACGAGAAGTTGAAAAAAGGTGAAGGTAGACACAGAAGACAAAGAAGCATCACAATAATATTCGTCATATTTATTCAGTTTTAATCCACAAAACCTGAAAGTGAACAAAATGCAGAATAGCTTCTTCAACCTTTTTCATTCTCAAAATTAATAAAAACTAGAGAAAAAACTAAATGGCGACTGGGTGAGCAAGTACAATTGAAGTGATGTTAAGGTGTTGAAAAAAATATGAGTCAATGTTTCCTTGGTTTAAGCAAAATTAAGAGAGTGCACTGGGTCACAAAGATTAACTGGTATGAAGATACCCAAAGTCTGACATATATGTGGACTTCATGCATTACTGTCTTTTTACATAGGGAAAATTATTTGAAACAGGACATCAAAAGTATGTTAAGGCAAAATGGATATTGAAAGCACTGCTGAATTCCAGGGTTAAATGTCCTCTAATATGTAACTACAGTTTACACATACAGAAAAACAATAATAACTTGAAATATTTTTTATTTAATTAGGCATGCAAATATTATATGAAGGGAATATGACTTTTATGTGCCATGCACTCATACACTGTGCTAAGAACCATTTTTACATAATCTCATTTAACCCAATGGAATATGATAAACAATAGTATTTTCAGCTCCTTCAATAAGGTAGGTTCTCTTTCATTCCCAGCTTCAGATGAGAAAACTGAGGCTTAAAATATTTTTTAAAACTATCCCCCCCCACCAGTTCACAAAGTTACTAAGTAGCCAAGCCAGAATCTGAAACCAAAACTTTTTTCCCAACTTAGGTAATTATTTAACAACTATAGTATCACACTTTAGAACATATCAACTAATATGCCTGGTATAAGGTTTCTTGGTTCATGTTGATACTGGAAAGTAATGCAACATGAAAAAACAACTTTAAGAAGCTGTTTTGAAATAAAAAACATTTTTTTGAGCTGGAAACATGAAGATATCATTTCTCAGGTTATAGTAACAAATGTTACCCTATGAATGCTATATTCAAATATTTCTCCACTACAGAAGCGCATATTTTCCTCAGAATTTGATATTTCTGTCTACTAGAACACAAAGCGAGATATTAGAATACGGTAAACATCTAAATTCTTTCATCCTCCATACTTCTATCTCAAGTTATAAGATGAAGCCACACTTGTCTTGGTTTTTTATACAGAATTTTTGCAAGAAACAACCCAAGGATTCCTGTCCAAATCATATGCAAAATGGAACCAACACGGGCCAAGAAAAAAAAAAAAGAAAGACTGTGTTTGAAATTTAACATCAGAGCCGGGCTCGGTGGCTCAGCCTGTAATCCCGCGCTTTGGGAGGCTGAGATGAGTGGATTGCCTGAGCCCGCGGGTTTGAGACCTGCCTGGGCAACTTGGCAAGACCTCATCTCTACAATAAATCCAAAAAAAAAATTAGCCAGGCATGGTAGCACGCGCCTATAGTACCAGCTCCTTGGAAGGCTGAGGTGGAAGGATCACCGGAGCCCAGCAGGCTGAGGCTGCGGTGGCCAGGAGCATGCCGCTGCACTCCAGTCTGGGCGACTCCAACTCAAAAAAAAAAAAAAAAAAAAAGAAATTTAACATCAGATAAATCAACACTAGGGAAGACAAAAAGTGGTTGGATACAGAAACTCTTTTCTGGGTCACTAGCTTCTCTTGTTTCTTTTGCCGAAGGAGAAGGAATACTAACATCAGAAACGAACAGAATGATGTGACACACAAATACCAAAGAAAGCACCACTGGGAAGAGAGATTAACAATATACAGTATCATATACTATGATAGAGTAGTTCCCTTTTATCCATGGTTTCACTTTCTGAGGTTTCAGTTACCTGTAGTCAACTGGGATCCAAAAAATATTGAATGGAAAACTCTAGAAATAGCCAATTCACAAATTTGCCTGCCATTCTGAACAGCATGATGAAATCTCTCACTGTCCTGCTCCATCTTGCTCACATGGGTTATCCTTTGGTCCAGGGTCTCCACACTGTCTACACTCTCCATCCTTGGTTATTTAGTAGCTGTTCTGGTTAACAGATCATGTACTGATCACTGTCATGGTATTGCAGAGGCTGTGTTCAAGTCCCCCTTATTGTACTCCCAAGCCCAAGAGTAGTGATGCTGGCTTACTGTTATAATTGTTCTATTTTATTATTAGTTATTGTCAATCTTTCAGTGTACCTGATTTATAAATGGATCTCTGTCATATTTATGTATTAAACTTTATCATAGTTCAGATAAAGACTATGAAAAAACATAGTCTACGTAGAATTTGGTTCCTTCATGGTTTCAAGCATCCACTGACAATCTTGAACCATATCCTCCTATGTTAAGGAAGAGCAACTTTACTCTACAATACTAGCAGAAAGAAGAAAGAGAGTCCTGGATTGGTGGTACAATATTCAAGTTCTGAATATTTCTGGTCTCAGAAGTTCTTTTCTTCTTTTAAATACTTGCTTCCTTGTCAACATCAGCTATTCTTTCATTCCTTCTTCCGTCTTCCCCTACCACTGCTCTTGGCATTTTTAGTTATTATGTTAAAAAAAAAAAACTCTTCCTTTCTCTGCCACTCTTTCTTGGATGTCTGTTTATATCTATATCTTCATGTCATCCGTGTAATGAGGAGACAAAGACAGTATTTTCCAAAGTTCTAGAGTTGAACCTCTAGAGTTGATCTTAGGTGGTATAGACACAGCAACAAATGACAATGAATTGAACTGTTAGGAAGTTGTTCTCTTTCCAATTCTCTCTCAACCCTTTAAATGACGTCAAGGACAAGGCCTCATTTGGGTGCTGGTCTAACACCTAACACATTTTAAAGCCCATTTTTAACAGAGAGTGAACATCTCCTGCTCAAACCTTAAGTAGAAGTTTGCAACAGTACACAGAGGTCATCAAGTAACTGTCCATGGGACAAACCCAGACTGTTGCTGATTTGTATACAGCCCATGAGCTAAGAATGGTTTTTATGTGTTTTAATGGTTGGGGGGAAGAAATCAAAAGAAGATATTTCATAAGATTTAAAAAAATACATGAAAATCAAATTTCTGTGTCCATAAAATTTTGTTGGGACACAGCCATTCCCATTCGTGTGTGTATTGTTTCCTGCTGGACTGGGGCTACAGTGCTGGAATTGAGTTAGCTGCAACAGAGACTAGATGGCCTGTGAAGCCGAAGACATTTACTACCTGGCCTTTATAAAAAGTTTGTCAATCCCTGTTTATACCATTGTTTGGCCTTCATACCATTTATTTTAGGTTGCTATATAGCTGTGGCAACTGATACTACTTTTTCTTTTGAGGAACATCGTAATGTTTTCCTTCTAAATAGACTAATTTATGTTTTAACAAGTGAGGGGATTTAAGGGGATACAGAAGCAAATAGACGGCAGGTGCTATTTAGATTAAAATCATGGAAGATGTAATTAAAATCACAAAGAATGCCTGAGCACGGCAAGAGCTGAAGAATAATAATAAACCAAGAAGATGGTGGCGGGTAGGCAGGGAAGAACTGGGATATAAAACTAAAGACTATGTAAATAAGACACCCCGATGTAGCAATCTGTCTTCAGGAGTCTGAAATGTGGACCCCTAGTGGACATAAGGTCAGGGAGACTACCCAAGAACATCAGGTTGGCCAGCCTCACCATGGGGCGTAGCAGTTCTAATTTTACATCCACAAGACCCTGATCCGCTGGCCAAGAATTCGTAGCCTGGCAATTGGGAAGGCAGTAGATCCAAAACAACTAACATTGTGTAAGTCAGGTAAAACAACAGCAAAGGCCAAGAGGCTCAGCATGAGTCCAGGCCAGTGGTTTCACAGAAAGTATTGCTTTGCAGTGGTATCATATCAGTATAACTAAAGAAAGTTCCCTTTGCTTTCTTTCACTCTGGGATAGAAATGTTTCCAAAACACATTGAGCACAAAACACTTTCTGCATCTTAGAATAAGTTCACATTACCACTGACAACACTTTACACTCTTCAGTGTTTGATATACACAATGTTTATTCTTTAACAATGAAGTTTCCTCAACAGTTTGACTATACTCTTTTTAGATATTTCTTTCTGCAAAACAATCTTACATTATTGTGTTTGTCTCTCATTACTGTTACTGCATATGCATCTCTTCTGTGGCCTTTCGACTAAACATTTTTCCCCCAAGACAGAATTGTTTTTTGGTGGTTCCGCTAACAACAATTTCTGTTGTTGAGTCATAGACACTATCGTAGTAGTGTTAAAATTCATCATCTTTTTCTTTCCATATGATTAATGTTTTTAAAACATACTAGCAAAACTTAAAACTTACCATGTCTGGAAAAAAAAAGGACTCGAAATGTTGAATTTTAAATTTTGAAAATAAGACATATAACCAAGTGTCATTTTTTCCACATCTGTACAAGATTTGAACTGGTCACCACTTCTTAGGTGAACTACAGTTAGTTTTATCTGCTCTTAACCCAGAAGCCTGAGACAAGAGGCTCCCTAATTTTTTTTTTTAACCTTAAAGAGCTCCTTTTATAAAATTCTAAGCACTCTCACCAACACAGATGCTAAGTTTCAGAAGCTTCTACCGACTAATACTTATTTGTTAAGTATTAATTAATTCATAGGGAACATATACCAAATTGTTAACTAGAGGTCACAGATTAAAATATTTATGGCCAAAAGCCAAGGAACATGCCATTTGGCTAACCCCAAAACTCTTATCTCAAGAAAATGACCAAATTAACTTTAAATCTTTTGAAATATAAAAACAGATCAATGAAATGACCATTTAAGGCTGTGTTCCCAACACCTTTTCCTCTAAACTCCATCCAAACAGGGCAAACTGACAGCTGAGGAATCATGGGATTCTGGGGAACTTGATTCCACCCCAGCTCCAGTGGTAGAAACACATTATCTAAAATATGCCAAGTAATATATTCCGTCTCCCTGGTCATAGGGAGGGTGGTATGTGTCAGAAACCAATACAGTTAGAGTTCCAAGAATTTTTCTGAGGATCTTCAGATTCCCTTTTCCTCTTGCTTACTTGACATGTTCAAGGAAACCTATAACCCAGGAGTTGGCAGGAATCATTCTGAGAATGCAAATAGGGCCACTCTAAAGACAAGTCAACACTATGAAAAGCAGAGCAGAGACAGAGCTGAATCAACTCTCTTCTGTAACCTACATACTAAAACTTGCCAATTACGCTGTTTAAGCCTACCTGAACTGAACATTCTGTTGCATGCCACCAGACTCATCCTAACTTAAATACTGAAAAGTCTCTTAATTATTATTTCCTAACCCTTATCACATCTGCTGGGATTTGGGCACCCCAGAGCTCTGGTGAAAAACAGATTTTTTTTTTTTTTTTTTTTTTTTGAGTTGGAGTCTCACTCTGTCACCCAGACTGGAGTGCAGTGGCACACTCCCGGCCACCGCAGCCTCGACCTGCTGAGCTCTGGCGATCCTTCCACCTCAGCCTTCCAAGTAGCTGGAACTACAGGCCTGTCCTACGACGCCTGGCTAATTTTTGATTTTTTTTTTTTTTTTTTTGAGTTGGAGTCTCACTCTGTCGCTCAGACTGGAGTGCAGTGGCCGCTCCCGGCCACTGCAGCCTCGACCTGCTGGGCTCCGGCAATCAGTCTGCCTCAGCCTTCCAAGTAGCCGGAACTACAGGCGCGCGCTACCACACCCAGCTAATTTTTTGATTTTTATTGTAGAAATGAGGTCTCGCCAAGTTGCCCAGGCGGGTCTCGAACCCCCAGGCTCAGGCAATCCACTCACCTCGGCCTCCCAAAGCGCGGGATTACAGGCTAAGCCACCAAGCCTGGCCCTAATTTTGGATTTTATTGTAGAGATGAGGTCTCGCCAAGTTGCCCAGGCAGGTCTCGAACCCGCGGGCTCAGGCAATCCACTCATCTCAGCCTCCCAAAGCGTTGGGATTACAGGCTGAGCCACCTAGCCTGGCTGAAAAACAGATTTTATGCATTTAGATGTGGGTATCAGAACTTGTAAAATAACCCAGAAATGTGCATTTCAATCTTGTAGATGTTTTTCAGAGTTTTTGTAACCCCAGTCAAGCAAATCACTGTGGAAACTATAAAAGATAACAACAGGAAATTGCCTGATGTCTCTCACCTAATTATAAGATAGCCATGTTGTCTGAAATTATTATGGTAAAATGGCATGAGGATGAGCAGGCTCCAGGTGCCTCTCTAACAGCAAATGCTTTCTGCTAGCTCTGCATCAAAAGGCACCACTTAACCATGTCATTAGCACCCTTAATTTCCAGGGGATGGGAGCAAATTCATTATTGTAGAAGACTTGATTAAAGAATGACATATAAAGTATTAAACGTTATGAGAAACATTAGGTGATCAAAGTCACAAATAAAATTCTAGGTTGAGATTTTGGGTTTTTTTGCCCCAGGATTAAGAGGAGACAGATTGTTGGCCTAGTATAAGAAAATAAGTATCAATAAGAAAATGCTGGTATTTAGGACATGCACTTGGAATCATCCTACATGACTGAAGGGAAATGGTTGAAAAGAATGGAGTGTGGTGGGCCCTGTCAAAAATGGAATAAAACCCTAAGATGTCTTTCTCTGTGCAAAGTAGTTTCAGTTTTTGCTACATTTATGGGAGAGAGTAGAGGGAGAAAGGAAGTGGTATCTGTGCACATGTACTTAAGTGAAAAGATGATCGTTTTACCAGTTAGCTCCTCCTTGATACGCTGCTTGAGACAGGGAAGACAAGGCCCCCCTCGAACCTGGCTTGGAAGGAAATGGTGAGGCAGAAAGAGAAAATGAAATTGCTGTTTTTAAGAAACATGAGTGGGTAACAGAAACCAGAGGAATGAGAGGCAAGAAGATAGATAAGAGAAGAGAGGATAAGTAGGCAATTTGGAGGTCATGATCTATACAAGAAAGCTCTTCAGGGACAGCTATGCAGGAACAGAAGAATACAGTATAAGAACAAGGTTGTTGAACACTGTATTCTGAATTTCTCTGATGTAAACTTTCTCCCACTCCCTAGACTTCAATGCTCTGTGCGAGCTATGAGGAAGGAAATTATGCAAAGGAGCCAATTTCCAACTCTGGGAGAAGAGAATAGCAATGGAAAGAAGGAATATCAAAGGTTCTCTGACTCAAATCAACCATGAACACAAAGCCTCCAAGAGTTCTCATTGGAATTCCCACAGGGTATAAGATAAAGATTCAAGCCAATTTTATTAGAATCTCATAAGTCAGGGTGACCTCAGTTGACAAAGAACTTCGCAAACCATTATGACAAAGCCCTTCAGTAATATGGTCAACTGGAGACTCTCAGAAGAAATGTGAATGATATTCTGAGTTAACACTGGAATGAGGACCTGCAGAATTTTGTTAAATATATTTTCTTAAGACATGTATCACCAACTGCAAAAGGTGCATGTGAATTTCACATTATTAGCAGTCTGAATATTGGAGGGCATTGAAGCCTCTCAATTTTAAGGTGTTCCAAACAACTCCAGCCACTTAGGTAAGGGCCACGGAAAGAAAGAATCAAGAAGTAGAAGCGTAAAGCTACTAACACAAGAAGGCAATTTTTGTCAGGGTGACATTCTCTGGAACCCTAAAAAGAAATCACTTAGTGGCATCTTGAAAAGAAAAAAGGGGCACTATTTTAGCTCTTCAGTCAATAACCTAAAACAGACTTGAGCAATAATACAGCTTTTTTTTTTTTTTGGCTGTAGGGAAAAACAAAACAAAACACAACATTAAAGACCCAGAAGTGTTCACTGTTAACCTTCTTAATAATCAAAAAGGGACACAGGGAAGGAAAGAAAAAAAAAAAATTTTTTTAGCCGCAATCCTCCACTGGCAAAGCAAGGAGTGTCTCCTACGCATTTCAGATGAATGGAGAAAAATACCACCCCAAATGAAAAGTTAACACATTTATTGACCATACTCTTAGCCCTTATTTCACAACATAATGGTAATCTGGCTGAATTCTGTAAAATCCTATTATAAATCATTTAACATTTACTAGAGCATTTAAAGCTGCCAGGCTTCTGTGTGGGAATGTGTGTTGGGGGGTATAAAATTCCACGCGTTAGCCTGAACCTCACACACGCTAGAAGTAAACCCCATCTTCCTCTACCACTCTCATGCTGCAGCAACTCCCCCCCCCACCATCGGTGGCTCTCAGGAGCATGGGACACCCACCCTGCCCTTCCTCTTCCCACTTGCTAACTGAGGTGGGAAAGGCTCCCAAGAATACATATGTGAGCTGAAGAGAACAGCGCATGCTCATGAATAAGATACATATACAAATACACACAGTAATACATATGAATGTATATGGGGATACATATATAAATATGTACATGAATATGTATACAAATATGAATATGTATAGGTATGTGTCTGAAGCATGGCCTACAAATCTGTCATCTCCAATGTGCAGAAAGATTTTTCTTTAACTCATAAGGCTGATTTATATCCTGGTCTCCTTCTCCAGCCACAGTCTACTCCCCCCCTCACAAAATGTACCAGTCTCCCTCTCGATACTGGCTTCTTCTGTGGTTTCAAATCCACATCTCCAGCCCTGACTACCTTCCCGACCTCCATTTCACTGTTTCACCATCTTCCAGAAAGACTCTGCCTGAAATTAACACTGCACCTCAAGAGACATCTAAACCCTGGCTCACCCCTTCCCCAGCCTGCCCTCTCTCCTCTTCTGTTAGCAAGGGGTAAGGATACCATCCCAAGTCTCCCAATCATCTGTCGTTCACACCAAGTCCGGCCCAAAACGCTAAGGATTTTGGGACCCCTCCATCATTGCCTTTTCATTCCCTTCACACAGCCTACTGCAGACTCTGCTGCTCTTCAGAAACATCACAATTTCCTCCGATCTGGGCTCCTCACTATCTTTCTATAAGATGATGACAGATGAATTACTCCACAGCACAGCTCTCACCAAGAGACTCCTCGGCTCAAAAAACCCTGGTAGCATCCACTGGCAGTGTAGTCAGTCTTCAGAAGGCTGGTTCTTAAGTCACAGAGTCCAATTTGAAATCTTGGCTCCATCTCACTACCATGCGCCTGTGGTAAGATCACATGACCTTTCCAGGACTCAATTTCCTCATCTCTTTTGTTATCTACGGACAATCATGGAACCTCCTTCCTTGGATACGTCTTATAAGTAAAAAATACATGAACTGTTGACCACTAAGCTTAATGCCTTGCCCTTAATGCCTTGCCCATAACTAATGTTATCTGCCATTATTAATATCAATTAATGGTGCTAAATACATTCCTTATTTCTGAACTTGAACTTGAGAGCCTCCATGGCCATATGTTGACTACCTTTCCAACTTACTTTCTCTCTTTGCTTTCATGAGTTCTATGTCCCAGCAAAGAGAACTGTTCATTGTTCTCCTCGAGTACCAAGCTTTTTGGTCTTTGTTGCTTATTCACTCTGTTGCCCATGAGCCAGAAAAACCATCTCCCGTCCCCTAACCCAAAAATCTAACATTTACACTGTCAGCAAACTTTAGGTTAAATTGTTCATGGAAGTAAAGAAATTCTCACTTTGGCTAGGGGTGGTGGCTCATGTCTGTAATCCCAACACTTTGGGAGGCTGAGGTAGGAGGATCACTTAAGTTCAGAAATTTGAGACCAAATTGGGTGTAATAGTGAGACTCTGTCTCTGCAAAAATAATTTCAAAGAAAGAAATTAACGGAGTATAGTGGTGCATGCCTGTAGTCCCAGCTACTTGGGAGGCTGAGGTGGGAGGATCGCTTGAGCCTAGGAGTTATAGGCAGTAGTGAGCTATGACTGCGTCACTGCACTACAATCTGGGTGACACAGTGAAGTCCCATCTATTAAAACAGAAAAAAGAAATATCTCACTTCTCTCAACACTTTCTTCCTAAGGACAGAATTTTTTTTTTTTTTTTTGAGTTGGAGTCTCACTCAGTCGCCCAGACTGGAGTGCAGTGGCCGCTCCCGGCCACCGCAGCCTCGACCAGCTGGACTCCGGCGATCCTTCCGCCTCAGCCTTCCCAGTAGTCGGAATTACAGGCATGTGCTACCACGCCCAGCTGATTTTTTGATTTATTGTAGAGATGAGGTCTCGCCAGGTTGCCCAGGTGGGTCTCGAACCCATGGGCTCAGGCAATCCCCTCACCTCAGCCTCCCCAAGCGCGGGATTACAGGCTGAGCACTTTTGTGCTCTCAAAGTTGCCTACAGAAACGTTAAGCACATTATCGACTCTATATGTGGTGACTAGGGTAGGAGGTGAGGGAATCAAATGACAGCCTCATGCACACAGTGGGGTATGGTACATTTCTTATAACACCGAAGTCTAAAACTAAGCTAATAACTGGAGCACCTTGAACTCTTCTACCACTGGTTAGTATCACCTTTTCTTGATTAATTTAATATTGAAATAATTAATGAGTTGATATCTAAGACCACTAAAATTATTTTTCTTTTCCCATTATAAGATTTCAGATGCTTTAATAAGCCATCTTAAGAACAAGTTTTAGCTATCAGTGAAATCAGTTCATACCTAAATGACTTAATATTGCCTCTGTCACTTTGGACTCACATTGTGTATTCCACAAAGAGGTATCAACTTCTTACTGTGTAGTGTAAACAAATGTATAACAATTCTTAAAAGTGACTTATGTACCTGTGATTATTACACATGATAAACTCAATAACCACGCCCGTGTGTCATCTTCAAATGGTATTTATTAAGGACGCATATGTTCATGCTTCATGACAAAAACAAAGCTGTTGTTCAATCCAGCTCTTAAGTTTAATGCTCTTGAGAGAATGGGTGGTTCTCTGTTATTGAAAAAGTTTGTAACTGTCAAAACAAGAAACTGACTTGGTTATAGTCAGAGGTTTGCAATGCCAATACCAAACTGATGCCAGAACATACAATAAAAAGAATAGTTCTGTCGATTTTTCCCGAAAGTCTGTTTCTATGCATTGCCTGTATATCCAGCCAATTCAAAAGGGATGAAAAGTGAAAATTCTCTGCTGTAATATAGCCAATGCAGCCAGTGGATTTCCTTTTCTAACTTTATTTTTTTAATGTCCTGTAGACTCATCGTAAATCATTTCCAATCTAATTCTCTGGCTTCCCAATTTTAACTGTCGGCCTTATTTAAAGAATGGCCTCTATATTTAACAGATTCCATATCCATTCTGAGAGCTAGTAAGCTAAAAAAGAAGATGTTCTAAAATGCATCATTCAACTGCGTGACTTTTTAAACAGCTTAAATGTTAAACAGCCCAATTGTCTTACCTAGCAGTGATTTGAAAACTATATGGCTTTCTACTAATGAAGGAAATTACAGTTTAGTACATGTTCCATGGCTTACCCTTCTAGGTTTCAGGTGAAGTGTTTTTATAAATGTGTAAATCTCTGAATCCACCCAAACATGCATCACTTCATGAAGGACAGAAAACATAAGAATTCAAAAGAACACAACTGCAAATTTTCCTTTTATCTGAAGTAAGATATACATTGGAACACTATGTTTTTTGTAACCTGTAAACTATTAGAACTTTTATTAAAATTAAAAATTAAGTAAAGTTTCCTAAAGCACAAGGTAACACTTAATTGCTTTCAAGGGTCCTCAAGAGAGAAAAAGGGAAGAAGAAAAAAATGTAGTGGCAGTTATAACAAATTAACAACATATAATAAAAATGCCATAAACATGCGGCATACATAATAAATCTAATCAAGTCTACAAGGCAGCCAGATAAAAATGATTAACTGCCACTATCCTTAAAAAGAAAAGAAAAATTCTGTCCCCTGTTATTCATCACAGTTAATGTTCTGACCCTAAATCTAACATGTAGATCAAATGGTCTTTATGGTAACACACCGTACCAAGTAGAAAAGTCTTTTCACTTCCTATTTTCTTTTCTGAGAAATCAGGACAACAAAGATGTCAGAGCTGCTTTTTAATTAGAGGTATGACTTTTGGGAAATGTTAATAAAGGTTCTCAGAATCTTTACTTCTATCAATAGAAATTTAGCCGGGCTCAGTGGCTCAGCCTGTAATCCTGCACCTTTGGGAGGCTGAGGTGAGTGGACTGCCTGAACTCGCGGGTTCGAGACCCGCCTGGGCAAGTGAGACCTCATCTCTACAATAAATCAAAAAAATTAGCCGGGCGTGGTAGCGCGCGCCTGTAGTTCCAGCTACTTGGAAGGCTGAGGAGGAAGGATCGCCGGAGCCCAGCGGGTCGAGGCTGCGGTGGCCGGGAGCGGCCGCTGCACTCCAGTCTGGGTGACAGAGTGAGACTCCAACTCAATAACAAAAACAAAAAAAGAAATTTAG
>CAUYQG010245287.1:0-23794 GCA_963574415.1 Tarsius wallacei
GGGTGGCGGGGGGTTGGGGCCCAAGAGGGGGGTCTAGGGACCAGGTGGTGGAAGCTGAGGATGCTGGCACAAGGTCATGGACCAGCAGGAGGGGCTACGGAAATGGGAAGAGATGTTTGTTCCAGTCAGACTTCCCACGCTGCTCTGTTCACGATCAACTTACGCTGTGCCCACCCTGGCGCCTGCCCTCCGTGAGCAGAAAGGCACTGGGGTTGAACTTAGAGCCTGGGAGAGGGGCGGGGGCCTGGGTGGGACTATGAGGACCCGGCATCAGGGGTCCCTCGGCCCAGGCCCCAGGGCCCCTCACCAGAATGGAAGTCGGCAGACGCAACAGCCCCTACCTCCAGCAACTTCATCACGATGGGAAAAGTGGGTGTCTCCATCACATCTGAGGAGTCCAGATTCTCGAAGACCGCAGCTAGGAAGAGAGGCAGGAACCCTGAGTGGGGAAGCAGCCTGGATCGAGGGGACAGAGCGCCCAGGAAGGCCTGAGCCTGTGGCAGTCCCCATCCCACTCATTTGTGACTATGCCAATGTGAGCCATTGCCTCTCCTGGGGTGAAGAGTGAATGTCTCCATGGCCATTGGGCGCCAGTGCCTTAGCTGCCAATGAATGTGACAGACCATGGCTCCTCAACTTGAAGAGGCCAGGACCCTGGGTCAAAGATAAGAGGTGTGTCCTTCTTTAAAGGGAGAAGTCTGAATTGGGGTACCTGGGCGCCAGTGCTGGAGGGCTGCCAGATGGGACCTATGAAGGGAGAAGATGAGCCACCAGCCTCCTTCAACCCATGCTACTGTCCACAGGATCCTGGGCCTCTCTCTATTCGTTCAGCCACCAGAAGCAAGCACCAATGGAGCACCGGCTGTAAGCCAGGCCCAGTTCTATTGCAGTCACCCAGTTCCTCCTCTTTCAGTCAGGCCACCTTAGGACTCACTGTCAGCCTTGAGGATAGGGGAGTGGGGGGGGTTGTTTTTAAACTAAAGAAAATGTGAAATAAAACATGCAAATCTAAAAGCGCGTAAAACACAAAGATATGCTGCAGTGAGTGAAGTCCACTCCACTGTAACCACCACTGAGGCCTCCAGCCCTTGTAGCCTCCCACGGACCCTGCTTGCTCAGACCTTGTTCCTCTCACTGGAGGTCACCACGCCTCCAGCTTTCATGGACATCACTTCCTTGCTTTTCTTTACCTTTTTGTAACCTCCGTAGAGTCCCTAAACAGCACTCAATTTTGCCTTTTTTTTAAAGTTTCGAGACAAGGTCTCACTCTCTTACCCAGGCTGGAATGCAGTGGCGTAGTCATGGCTAACTGCAGCCTCGACCTCCTGGCTCAAGCAATCCTCCTCTCTCAGTCTCTGGAGGATCTGGGACTACAGACGTGTACCACCACACCTGGCTAATGTTTTAATTTTTTGAAGAGACAAGTGTCTCACTGTGTTGCTCAGGTGGGTCTTGAACTCCTGGCCTCAAGCAGTCTCCTACCTCGGCCTCTCAAAGTGCTGGGATGACAGGTGTGAGCCACCGTGCCCAGCCTCATTTTTCCTGCTTAAATGTGAGGTGTGTGGAGTCTAACTGTCGGCATTCTTTGGTGACTAGCTTCACTTCCTCAGCATCATGTTTCTAAAGATCTTCCGGGCCCAATGGCCACTTCCAGTTAGCACCCGCCTTTCCCTAGCCAAAGCCCCCGGGCGGCTGGTAGGTGACGGACACCCCAGCTGCAACCTGCCAGAGCAGGTGCTCTCCCATACGGTGAGACCCTGGTCTAAGCACATGCTTTCCTGTGGACACTCCACGGCTCCAGAAAAGCATGCGGACAGCTCTGTGCCTTCTCCCCCGCTCTGTGCGTGGATGCCTCCCATTAGTCCCAGGACCAGCCACACGTTCTTCAAATGTTGCCTCTGCCCCATCCTCTCTCTCTTCTCTTTCAGGACTCCCATTAAAGGCACAGCACCTCTGCTCACTGTAGCCTGTAGTTCCCACCTTCCCTTTTATACTTTGCACCTTTCTGCCTTTCTGCGCTACGCTCACAGTTCCTTTTGGCTTTCTTCCCAGCTCACATATTTCCTCTTTACCTGCATAAAGTCGGCTGTCAGACCATTTTTGTTATTTCACTCTTTCATTTTATTGTCTTGTGACTTTTCTCACTCTGTCACCCAGGCTACAGTGCAGGGGCACGATCACAGGCCACCTCAGCCTCAAGCTTCTCAAGCAGTCCTCACACCTCGGACTCCCGAAAGTGCTGGGATGGCAGCCTTATTCTTTTGATTTTAGAATTTCTGTATCATTCTTTTGAATACCTGTCATGTCACTCTTTATGGTTCCCAGTTCCCCGTCTACATTTTCAATCTTTGCTCCGCCTTTTCCTGATCGGAGCAAGCAGAGCTGCTCTGCGGTCTGTGTCCAATAATCCCAAAATCTGAGGTCTTGGTGTCTACCAGCTTGCATTCTGGTGAGGGGCCCCCGGGGCCCGGGCTGGCAGATCCCCAATGCCTGACCCTTGTTATTGCTTATGATTTCTGCGGTTCTTGTTCATGGTATCGTGTTTCCTTGTTACTCTTTCTTTCTGGCTGCATGCTGGATGTTGTGTCTGAAAAACCATCTGAAGGGGCCATTTGTACTCTAGACTGCTGGTATTTTCGTCCAGAGAGGACTGTAACTCCTGTCAGGCACTTGGGGATGCCGGCAGGTCAAGATACCTTAATCCCCAGGCCGCCCCAACACTTATAAACTGGTTTGCAAGATCATGCATGGATTCGTTTGCTCTGGTTCCCCTTCACTCTGATAGGCTAGCCTTTGGCGCCCAGCAAAACAGGGAATGACTGGCCCAAGCCTCCACTTAGGAGGGCCCTGAGCAATGGCACCTTCCCCTTAACTCTATGAGACCTCCGAAATCCTAGCTAAAGCTTTCAGGTGTGTTTTTCCAGGGCAGTGTTGGGCCACAGACCTGTGGGCCCTTCCGTGAAAGCCCACGGGTCTCCTCTTCCCGCCCCAGCCCCACCCCTCCTTCCCAGCAGGCACTGTCACGCAGAGCCAGCGTTACCCGTAAACTCCACATTCCCCAGGTGCAGAATGGCAGCCAGCAGCTTGCTGAGGTCCCAGTTCTCGGAGTCGGAGAAGAGGAGGATCTTCATGGCTGAGCGGATGTGGGCGTAGTCCTTGGCGTCGTCCAGCTCCTCACAAGAGGTGCAGTTCCCCTGCGGGACAGGGCATCTCGGCCATCGGGGCTGCCCTGTACCCCACCCCCTCCGCCTGGGGCCAGCCAGGCTGTGACACCACACTTCACAGGCCCTGGGTGCACCCTGCAGAGCCACGGGGAGACCCAAGCTCAGGGAATCCATAGAAGTCCTTTAAGAGGCTGGATTACAGCCTCCGAACCACAGTGTCCCTGGGCCCTGCCAGCACCGGTGTGTAGCTGCTGTGAGACCTCCACCGAGTCGCTCCACTTTTCTGAGCCTCTATGTGACACTCATCACTACTTGAGCCTGCCTTGTGCATCTCTGGGGAACACTTTGGGGTTGCACTTTTAACAGACACTTTCCAAGGCTCGCCGTGGCCAGGCCCTGTGCTTCCCACTGGGAATTCGGAAATGGCAAGGCCTGGCCCTAGCCTGGGTGCTCCTCCAGGAGGGGCAGGCAAGGAGCAAGTGACCATGTCACAGGCTGTTCCACGTGCCCAGACCAAAGGGGCCGGGGCCAGCCCTATCGAGATGTGGGGAAAGACTGTCTGGAGGAGGTGCCTGGGCTGGCCCAGTCGCTGATCCTCAAAGCAGCCCAGGGCAGAAAGGCGGGAGGCAGGGGCAGGGGCTGCGGGTTAGAGCTGAGGAGGGAGCGGTCAGCCCAGGGTCAGATCTTGGAAGGACTTGGAACCATTAAAGGAGCTTGGACTTCTGCCCGACAAGCCACAGGAGTCACTGCAGCAGTGCCATAGGAGATGTGGACCGCCATTTTTGCCCTGTCGGAGGAGCCCGTGGCTGCAGGGTGGGTGTGTCGTGGTCATGACTAGCAACGGGGGATCCTTGAGGAAACTACCACCATGGTCCCAGCAGGGGCTGGTGAAGGCATTGGGGCGGGACCCCTGGGAGAAGGTTACACAGGCCTGGGATCCCAGAGGCAGAAGGTGTCTACTCCCTGGCCAACAGACGTGGGCGATGGCTGCAGCCCTGCACAGTCCCAGGTGCAGCAGGGAGCAGAGCAAGGGCCTGGCTTTCTGGGCTCACGATCTAGGGGCATCTACAAGAACGGGGGATTGGGGGAAAATCAAGCAGCAGGAGGCGTGTGAACCTGTGGACCAGTGGGCAGTGGCACCCAAGGAAGATGCAGTTTGTGCGGAAAGACCCAGGTCCAGCACGGAACAAACGTGGCAGCGGGCACAGGGAGGCACACTGACAAGGAGATTCCCAGCACAGAGGGCTGGACAGAGTGGAGGGGAGTGGGGAGGGGACCCTCCGCCCCGCCTCATGAGCCTGGCTGGTGTTGGGGCTTTTCTGAAGCTGTCACCAGGGACTGAACGAGCACTGGCCCCTCTTCCTCTCTCTCCACTGGCCACTGAGGCGCGCTCACCATGGTCAGGTAGCGGTACTCGGTGGGCGTCCCCAGACCCAGCAGCTTCTTGTCCTCGGCGCTCATGCCCATGAGCATGCAGTAGAAGATGTGGTAGTTCCGCTCCGCCGGGGCCTGGTGGGGAGGGCGTGCCAGGCAGACTCGTGAGCAATTCCCACCACCTGGGCCTCAGGACTATCTTCTGCACAGTCCTGGCCCGGCTTCAGCTCCAGGTCTCCCGGGCAGGTGTGGCTACGGCACTGACGCGTGGGTGGCCCGGCCAGGTCATCCCTCCCAGGCGCTTCCCCCACTGACGGCTCCTCACGGCCCTGACCCCGCTGGGCCCAACATTACCAGGCCAGGGAATGCTGGGACAGAACCGGCTCTCTGACTCACAGTCCTGCGCTCTGCCCAGCTTCCGTAACCCACGAGAGCTGATCGCCACCGGCATGCCGTGCTTTTTAAACATGACTTATAAATCCGTTCTCATCATACAAATTCGGACAACCTCAAGTAGAACAGGTGGGAGTCTCTTTCCCCTCTGCCCTCCCCTCCTCAGTTGCCCTCCCCTAGTCTCCCCCTCCCCAGAATCGCTCCAGTGTCCATATTCCTTTCCAGACACTTTAGATGCATGTAGTTACAGAAAACCCACAAAAGCGCTTTTCTCTGTTTTACACGAAACACGCCTATTGTTCTGCAGCTTGCTCTTCCCCTTCCGGTTGGCTCTCCTGGCGACCCTTCCACATCCACACAGAGACCTCCTTCTCCTGCTCAGCTGCACCCAGCATTCCACAGCATAGACGTGCTGTAGTTTTTAAATCGCTCTCATCGTGGACAGGGCTTGTTTCTCACCTGCAGAAATTCCCTGCCCGTTTGGGGACATCACTTTGGGGGCCAAGTTCTATGGATTCACCAAACTCTACATGAAGAAGTACAAGCACAAGGGCAGACCTAGGAGTCAGAGAGCCTGCCACATACTAGCACCACGACCCTGGACAAGTGACCTTGGACAAGACCTCACTTATCTGGGTTCAGTTTCTTCTTCTTTACGGTGGGGATGAAGAGGCCTGCCTCTCGTGACTGTGAAGCTCAAATGAGAGAACACGGGGAAGTGTCTGTGCCTGGCATGGTGCGGGGTGGGGGGCCACTCCAAGTGAGCTTCCGTCTCAGCCCTCCACAGCACCACAGCACCTCCCCCCCTCACACAGCCCACCCCGCTGTTGGTGGCGTTTTCCCCTCTGGACCTCCCTCCGCGTGTGTGCTTACTTGCACGTGTGTGCTAGGCGTCATACTATCGCACGAGGGCACCCCCCCACACAGGTGCATTGACTCCACGTTTGTAGGTGCCACACGCTGGGATCCCTGCCGTTCAGGATCAGCGACACCATAGCCCAGTGCAAAGTGAAAGTGTGGGACCTCTGGCTCAAAAGACAGGAAGCATTTCAAGATGGCCACCGCAGAGCACGAAACCAGTGTGGGGCTCCTCTGAGCACAGGGCCAGGTGGGGACAGCCCTGTGGTCACATGGCCTTTCGGACACTGTCCTCCAGGTCCCCCTGCCATGGACTCCCGTCACACCTGAAGATGCTGTCCGCCCTCCATTGGGAACCAGCCCAGCCTCAGAATTAATTCTAGCAGAAATGCGGAGCGGTGGGCACCAAAGAATGAGAAAAGCTAAGTGGGTGAAAAAACCAAAATGGAGAAAATGCGATCAAGGGTTTTCCTGGAGCACTGGGGGGACCCCGTGAAGTCTGGGAAGGCCCCTGGGGAGAAGGGAAGGAGGAATGAGCATGGGAGAGGGGGTCCCTCTCGGAAGCCTCTCCCAAGCCCTCAACCCCCTGTCCCGGGCGGGCAGAGACCTCACCTGCCGGCAGACGCGGGACTTCTCCAGGAGAAACTGCTCGATGTGCGCACCCTCGATCGCCCCGCTGGGGTTGAAGTAGGCGTCAATGTACTTCCCGAAGCGGCTTGAGTTGTGGTTGCGGATTGTCTTGGCATTTCCGAAGGCTGAGGGCGAGAAGGCGGCGCCCGCGGCAGGAGCAGAGAGGAGAAAATTTACTTTGAGTGGGATCATCTGGGAAGGCTTCTCAGAGGAGGTGGCCGAGCCTAGAACCAAAGGATGGATGGGGTGCACCCGAGAGTGATGGCAGCAAAGGACATGCTAAGAGGAAGGCAAGACGCAGCTAAAGGCTCCAAGGCCAAAAAGCATGGGGCTGGTGCATAGGCGGAAATCTGTCCGGAGCATAAGATACAGGAGGAAAGCAGTGGGAGGTAGACAGAACTAGTTAGTAGGTGGAGCTGGGTGGCACAGAGCCTTGAATGCCAGGCTCAGAACTTGGAAATAGGTTCTGGTGGCGGAAACAGGAAATCTTCTGAGAGTGGAGGGATAGATCTGCAGCTTAGAAGGATGGTTCAGGCGGCAGGGCAGGGCTGAGATGCGAGGGCAAGCTTGCAGGGAGAGTTGTAAGAGCTGGCCCGGTGGAGGCACAGATGAGGAGGCCAGATCAGGAGATGCTTGGGCTGAAGCTTGATTCGGAGTCTTTTTTGTAAAGCTGTTTCGGCAAGCTGTTTCTGGTGTGATGCACAGTAAGAAAGAGCTTTTGCAGTACGTCCTAGTATACACACACTCCCAGGGCACACACATCAAGACACAGTGCTCAGTGCCAAATTTTCCCCAGAGCAACGTGGGCGGGAGGGTGCATTCTGTTCGATACTGCTTCGTTGGCTCTAGGAGACTGATTTATGACCCACTAACTCTTGGGATGCAGTTTGAGGATGCCGGCGTCTGGCCTCAGTCCTATGAGATAAAGGAAGAGGCTTCCTCGGGGAAGTGGGTTCAAGAAACCCGGCACTCCGCCTCTCTCGAGGAACCCCAGGACACAGCAGAGCCTCTGAGAAGTGCCACAGTCATGAACCTCTTCCATACCGATGGCGAGTGGAGTTACGAGGGTGACGGGCCACCCCTCCACACACAGAAGAGGGCAAACCCGCGCCTTGACTGTGCCAAGTGCTAGCAAGAAGGCAGAACAACTAGAGCTCTCCTGCTCTGTTGGTGGGAAAGCCATTTTGGAAGACGTCTTGGAAGTTTCTAACAAAGTAAAACGGTTTGCTCACCACTTGAGACCACATTTTCACTCCTGCATATTTAACCAAGAGAAACACATGTGCTCACACAAAAACCCTGTATTCAAATGTGTGTGGAGGCTTTGTTCATAATTGCTAGAAACGATAAGCAGCCCAAAAGTCCTTCAGGTAGTGGACAGACAAACTGGTACCTCCATACACCAGAAATCTCCCCAGCACTACAAAGGAAGGAGTTGCAACAGCATGAAGAATCCCAAATGCATTTCACTGACAAAAATGGCCAGATGCAAAAGGCTACAAACTGCGATTTCATTGTACAACGTTCTGAAGAACACAAAACTGTGGGGGGAAAGAGACAAACCAGCGGTTGTCAGGGGCTGGGGCTGGGAAGACGGGCTAACTACAGAGGGGCACGAGAGAATTTTTGGGGTGATGACGACATTCTGTTTAATGGTGACGGTATGGGTTTGTTAAAACTCACAAAAGCTTATATCGAAAAAGGGGAATTTTTAGTTTTTGTGAAGCATACCTCAATCATAAAGAAACGAGAGAGCCCAGCAGCTGACAGCTCTGCGGCTGAGGCCACAGGCTTCTGGGCCCCCTACCAGAAGCCACGCACTGGGGCACTGGGGCCTGACGCAGGGTCCTCGAGGACAGTTGGCCCCAGAGCTCCCCGCTGGGCGGGCCAAGGCTGGGTAAACAGGCATCGCAGCTTGGCCCTCTCCCCACCCGACCTGCGCTTCCCCCTTCCTCTGTGGGCATCTGGCCCGCACCCATATGAGGGTCTGTCCTTTCCACGCCTGCCTCCTCCCACTCCTTCTCCTAATACGCCTCTTCCAGCCCTAACTCTGGCCTAGTAACTGCGGCCCAGGGGACTTGAATGGACACATTCAGCACCACCCAAATGCATTTGATCCTGGAGTCCCTCTTAAAAGGAATGCTTCTTACAGTGCCACGGGAAGCACACCCAGTGGAGGCTTCAAAAGCCATCTGCCTCTCCATGCTGCCTGGGAGCCTTTGTCCCATGCCCACCTCCAACCCCCACCCCAACCCCCCTTGTCTTTTGTGTCTTGAGGGCCTGGGGGAGTCGCTGAAGGTTGTGGCCACTTGGTCCCTCCCCAAGTCACCCTGGCAGGAAGCTCCAGGCTGTGGACGGGGGAGGAGGGCGGGTCCTCAGGGCGGCGCTTACCCTCCAGGATGGGGTTGGCCTCCAGGACCTGCTGCTCGATCCACGAATGCTGGCCACTGACGGTGGCCAAGAACTGCAGGACGAGCTTGGTGGTCTCCGTCTTGCCAGCCCCAGACTCGCCACTGCAAGGAGGGTGCCAGGCACATGAGTCCTCAGAATAACCATTCTCCCACACCTCTCGACTCTCCTGCAAACCCACCCCGACCTGCTTTCTGGGCCCTTCTGACGGGGTGCCCTCGACCTGGGCAGAAGTCTCACTGCGTTTGCCCTCAAGTCCCCTGTGGGTCTCAGGCTGTCTATGCTGCACGAGTCATTGTCGTGTTTGCCTTCTCTCCCCTGTGGGGCTGCAAGCTCCTTGGCACACTGAATCTGGCTCGTTTCGGCGCACCGACACAATGCCCAGAAAACGCAGGAGGGCGAACGAGGGACCCGATGTCTTGCTAAGCAACGTTCAACCCGCAGGCCAGCGGCAGGCTCGGAATGCAGACGCCCAGGTCCCGCAAGCGCTGTTGAATCGGAATCTGCATTTCTGTAGGATCCCAGTGAGGATTCCTGACTTTGGAGTTGGCACAGTGAGCTCCTATGGCCCATGGCCCAGCTTCAAGTGATCAATTTTGTTTCCCCTCCTGCACTCTTTTGAAGCAAATCCCAGACAGATGTTGCTTCATCTGAAAATATCACCTTCTCAAAAAGTTATGATCAAGGGCCGGCTCAGTGGCTCAGCCTGTAATCCCAGCACTTTGGGAGGCTGAGGCGAATGGATTGCCTGAGCCTGTGGATTCGAGACCTGCCCGGGGAACTTGATGAGACCTCGTCTCTACAATATATCAAAAACTAGCCGGGCGTGGTAGCACACGCCTGCAGTTCCAGCTACTTGGAAGGCTGAGGCGGAAGGATCGCTGGAGCCCAGCAGGTCGAGGCTGGGGTGGCCAGGAGCGTGCCACTGCACTCCAGTCTGGGTGAAAGAGTGAGATTCCAACTCAAAAAAATAAACTAAAAAATAAAAATGATGATCAAAATGTCCACAATCGCTACGCTGGCAAAGTGGAGGCAAATCAACAGACCTCCACTGACAGCTGTGGACTCCCAAGAGCACCTGCGCAGCGCAGGAGTTTTTGCAAACACAAGCTCATCCAAAAACCCACCAGTGGAGAGAGAGGAGCTTAAGGGAATCTGCTCACAGCCCCAGGGAAGCCACGGCGGGAGGTTTGACTGAGTGGTGCTCTGTTCACTGCAGTGATCCAAAGCTCAGCGGGCTCGCTCCTCTCCTTGCAGCAGGCATCAGCCAGCTCCAGCACCCTCGACATTCTAGACTTAGTAAGCATTTATGAAAGGCTGGGAGGTCCAGGCCCTGGCGAAACAGTGAGAACCCAGCTTCTGAAGGAAGGAAACTTTGGAGGGCTTCTCCTTGGGCTGCAGGGGCAGCAGGGGCTAAGGCGTGCTGCCGAGCAGGGGCGTACTGCAGAATAAGGAGAACCCGCGTTACAACAGCCTCACAGGCATGCTGGTTGGGAAAGGTCAGGGAGGGGGGCTCCCTCCTTCGTGAGATGCTCGTAGTGGTGTCCGACCACCTGCCCCACCTGATGACGCAGCACTGGTCCCTCTTGTTCCTCTGCATGTTGAAGTAGCAGCTGTTGGCGATGGCAAAGACGTGCGGGGGAAGCTCGCCCACCAGGCGGCTGTGGTAAAGCTGCACCTGCTCCAGCGTGTAGAGGGGCAGCGCCTGGAACGGGTTCACGGCCACCAGGATGGAGCCTGTGTATGTCTGCGGGAGGGAGCGGGGGTCAGTGCCCCAGCCCGGGGGCACAGCTGCCCAGCCTGGCCTCGGCCGTGGGCGCAGCCCTCCGTGGCGTTGACTGCCCTTGGTGGGGACATGGGGTCTGATTCTGGGCCAAGGAAATAAGACGCTTATTTGCTCAGAGCCCTCCTCTGGAAAGATGGGACACCCACTGGGAATGTGAACTTCCTGGGAGGGAGCACGTTCCCAGGAAGATGAGATGCTGCATGTGTTAGCGCCCTGCCTGGTACTTAGAAGGGGCTCGGGAACACGGGCTGAATGTACAAGTGAGTCTTCACCCGCTTTCCGCAGGAGCCTCCGTGGAGTCTGGCCAACTGTGGCCCTCACGATCCCAACCACATGTTCTGGGCCAGTCAGCGCCAACTAGCCAGGGCTCCAGACCCGAGAAAGGCCCAGGCAGGCAGTGCCTTTCCCAGGCCGCACCTACTCAGCACAGCACCAGGTCATGGGCAGAGCTGATGTCAACACTGGAATATCGCGGGGAAATCTGCCTCAGAACCATGATGAGAGGCTTGGGGCTGGGGTGAGCCTCCACCCACCACCAGAGTTTGGAAAGGGGCCCACATCGACCCACATAGCCCTTTTTGGGACCCTGAGCTCCTTGACTGTCTCAGGACTCGCTCTCCAGAGGGAGGAGAGCGTCTGTCTGGTGACCCTGTCCCATGATCTGCCTAGGAAGGTAGCCACACCTGCCTGATGGTTGCCTGCAGCTCGCATTAAGCCCCTACTGTGTGCCCGGCCATGTGCTGGCCCTCTACGCCTCTGCCTCCTACCCCCCAGGGGAGGACTGCCCTGCTTTTTTTGGACTGCAGAGCAGAGATCAGGAAAGGCTGGGTACCTCGCCCACCTCACCCAGTGAGGGAGGGACACGCCCCCTGGCTCCAGACCCCTGGGGCCCTGTTTTCTTCCTCACCCAGGAGGTCGGGCCCCTCTAGGCAGAGGTCTTCTCTGCGGACATGGGGTGGTGGGGAGGGACTCACGTAGATCTTGTGCTGCTGGTAGCGGATCAGGAGGTTGTGCAGCATGCCCGCCTCGTTCAAGTCCCCCAGGCGGATCATGTCATCCACACCCTCCACTGAGTTGGGGTGCATGCTGCTGAGGGCACCAAGGTCCTCCGAGTGGACCCAGTGTTCCTGGAACGAGGGGCAGACTCCCCTGAGGGCCAGCCTTTGTCTCTGGGCCAGTCTGCCAAGCCCCTCCACGTTTTCCACAGCGAGGTGACCCTCCAGTCACGGACCGGCTGACTTGGCCAGCTGATCTCTGGCCAGGGTCAGCCTGTGTCAAGCCTGAATGAATGCCCGCGACGGGGCCAGGCCCATCTATGGCTGGGTCAGCTCAGATCGAGGGCCTGGAGTCGGTATGTGGCTGGCGGCCAGGGCTGAATTTAGACCATGGACAGAGGAGCTGGTAGCTGAACGTTAGACTATGGGTCAGGCTGCAGCCGGGGCCCTCAGAGGTTGTTGGAATAAAAATGTGCAGGTAACAGTTTTTTAAGTTTTTTTTTTTTTTTGAGTTAGGGTCTCTGTGTCACCCAGCCTGGAGTGCAGTGGCACAATCATGACTCACCAAAGCCTCAACCTCCTGGACTCAGGTGGTCCTTCTGCCTCAGCCTCCCGAGTAGCTGGGGCTACAGTCATGCACCACCACACCCAGCTAATTTTTTAAATTGCTTGTGACACAAGGCCTTGCAATGCTGCCCAGGCTAGTTTCAGACTCCTGGGCTCAAGCAGTCCTCCCACCAAGGCCTCCCAATGTGCTAGGGTTACAGGTGTGAACCACCAGGCCTGGACCAGTCGAACTATTCAGCATCATGCAAGTAGAAGATACGATTGTTACTATTTTAGATCTGGACCTCACAGGCCACAGTCCAGAATCTTCTCCTTGGAAGCCAAGCCTGCAGGCCCCTCTTCCTGCAGCACTCAGCCAGGCAGCGTGAGCGCTGCCTGAGGAGTCGGGTGACACGCTCCCGCCCTGACGGGCTCTGCCGGGCGCCCCAGGCGACTCCGAGTCCTGGCCCTGGCTGTGGGGGTTTGCCCTCCCTCACACTCCACTCCCCTTCCCCCGCCTCTCCCACTTGCTGCCTTCTCTCTGCCCTCCCCTCCCTGCCACAGCCCCTTTCCCACGTCCCTCTTTCCTGCTCCCTCAGTCCCCTTAGTTCCCCAAGACACATACAGTGTTCACAATGGCAGCACTCCACGGGGGTCTGTCCTGCTGCCCAGGGGTCCACTCGGCCTTGGAGCCCCTGTGTTGGGAGCAGAGCCAGGGCAGGGGAGGGCTCTGGCGCCCGGGGTGGGCTGGGGCCCAGAAGAGAGCCCCAAAACACTGACCTTGCCCTGGTCATCCTCGACCAAGATCTTGCCGGGTTTTGTTTCTCTGATGACTCCCCCGATGGCCACACCGGTCTTATTGGTGGAGGCAGAGTTCAGCCACACGTGGTCACCCTGGAGGGCAGAGAGAAGGCAGTGCTCTGATCTCCACTCCCTTTCCCTTCCTGCTGGAGACTCACTTCTCCTGGGGGCTGCTCTTCCAACACAGAGCTCCACGGTGGCTGGAGCTCTCTCCCTCTCCTCTCCTTTGTCTCTTTTTCCCTCTCTTTCTTCCAGCCCAGGTTTCTTCTGAGCGTGTGTCACCTGTATTTCTCACTGGCAGGTACCAAACTCAGCATACACAGTCTTTCTCCATGTCTCTGTCTTGTCTGAGATAATAAGCTGGCCAGAAACAGGAGTCCAGACTTCACCACAGCCCTCTCATCATGAAAAGGACACCTGGCTATTATTCAGAAGGGCGGCGTGGTTGAGTGGCTTAGAAAGCAGAGGGCTTCTCGAACTTGAGGATGGCAGCAAGAGGTGAACTTTCCGCTGGCACCCTCTCAGAATTGCCCACAAGCAGCCAGGAGGATGAGAAACAGAAACCAGCACCTCATCTTCTGTGGAGTAGGAGGAAGCTGAGCCCCTGAACCACAGAACAGGCATGAGGGTTTCCAGAAGACGCGGGAGGAAGCTAAAGAGGCAGGCCCAGCTGCAGACTCCAGAAGGAGCAGGCGAAGTTCATTTCTCCAAGATGGAGACACATTCTGACATTATCCTGCTGCAGCAACAGTAGAAGGGCACAAGGTGGTGTGGAAGCTTCCCTGACCTGGTTGGTTCCAAGAAACAGACCACATTGCAGGAAGAGATGGGAATAGAGAAGCCTTGCTCTGTGATCCATTGGCGAGGAGTAGTAAAGTCCAAAAACTCATGTACCAGGTTTATGCTAGCCTGAAACGTGGCATTAACTCCAAGCGAACTTCCTTCTGATCCAAGAAAGCTCGCCCCATTCAAAGAGGCGTATTCCAAAAGGAACCAACACAGGTCTACGTTCGGAGGGACTGAAATCCAAAAGGAGGGAAGGGACACTCAAGCAACACTCAGAAGGAAGAGCACTGACACAGAGCATGGGCCTCGTGACCAAGCACTTCACCATCATGCTGAAGAGCACGTCACAGGCAAAAGAGCTCAGAGATTCGATGGTGAAACAACTGAGAAAAAGGATGAGTTGACAGAGCTCAGGACAGCTATGGAGGAAAAAAAAGAAACGCAGATCAGAATGAAAGCAACACTGGAAACAACAGAACGTGCACTGATTAAAAGAAAACATGAGAAGGATCATAAAAGACAAGAAGGAAGTCGGATGTGGTCGTGCGCACCTGTAATCCCAGCACTTTGGGAGACTGAGGCAGGAGGATTGCTTGGGCCCAGGAGTTCAAGACCTAGCCTGGGCAACATATCAAGACCTCACCTCTACAAAATTTTTTTAAAAAGCTAACTGGGCATTGTGGTGCATGACTGCCTGGAGTCCCGCTACTCAGGAGGCTGATGTAGGACTATCGCTTGAGTTGAGCCCAAGAGTTGGAGACTGTGGTGAGCATGACCATGCCACTGCACTCCAGTCTGAGCAAAAGAGTGAGACCCTGATTCAAAGAAATGCAGAAAGGAGAAAAGAGAGCAAAATGACATAGAAATTTTAAATCTTGGAATTAGGAAGAAAGTGATAGATATAGAAAACAGGCAAAAACATAAACAGAGTGCCCAAAGGAGAAAAGTAGGGAAGAGAAAGATCATTTAAAGACAACTTTCCCAAAATTAAAGAAGCCTTGAATCTACAGATTGAAAGCACAAATCAGGTACCAAGAAATAACGGCCAATAAGAATCAACTCCAAGATATATGCCAGTACAAATTACTGAATTTTTAAAATAAAGAAATAATTTTTGAGCAGTAGTCAGACAAAAAAGAGAAAATTTAAGTTCACTTACAAGGAGAAAATTCAGGACAAATTAAACTCCTACAAGTTCCAACAATTAGGTTCATGAACCATCCTGGAAAAAGTGTTACATTCCTCACTGCTGAATGTCACTACAGTCACCTTTAAGGTACTCCCCTTGGAAAGCTATGCACTGACCCCAGCACCTAGTCCACCCATCAAAGCAATTTTGGAACTCTTTTTCTGGAATGGCCATCAGAGTTGTTGTCGTTATTTGTTGAAGTCTGACAATTAAGTTTGCAAACTTGCCACTGTGTACTTACGTCGGCAGTTCTGTACAAATAACTGTATTTAAACACCCTCCCTACTCACCAGATCTGACCCCACAAGATATATTGATAGGAAGACATTTGATGGCCTTAAGGACATCAAGGGTAATACAATGATGGCTCTGATGGTCATTCCAGAAAAAGAGTTCCAAAATTGCTTTGACAGGTAGACTAGGTGCTGGCGTCAGTGCATAGCTTCCCAAGGGGAGTACTTCAAAGGTGACGGTAGCGATATTCAGCAATGCGGTATGTCGCGCTTTTTCTAGGATGAGTTCATGAACTTAATTGTCAGTCCTTGGATAAGAGGGCTGAAAAACGACAAACATCTCAAGGAAAAAAGGAACCCACCCATTAGAATGGCCACTATCAAAAGAATAAAAAAATAACAAGAGTTGGGAAAGATGTGGAGAAATTGGAACTGTGTGCAGTGTTGGTGGAAATGTAAAAATGGTTATAGCCATAACGGAAAACAGGATGGAGGTTTCTCAAAAAATTAAAAATAGAACTAATTACCCTATGATCCAGCAATCCCACTTCTGAGCACTGATCCACAATAATTCAAAGCAAGATCTCGAAGAGATATTTGCACACTTGTGTTCATTGCAGGACTATTCACCATAACCAAGAAGTGGGAATACTACAAATATTCAACAGGGGAACAGATAAAGAAAAGGTAGAGTACACATACAATAGGATATTGTAGCTTCCTAACAAGGAAGGAAATCCTGCCACATGCTGCAACTCTGGTGAACCCTGAGGACATTATGCTAAGCAAAGTAAGCCAGTCACAAAAGGAGAAATACTGTGTGATTTCCTTCAAATGAAGTATCTAAAGCAGTGAAAAATCTTAGAACAGAATGTAGAAAGGGCTGTAGGGAGAGGGAATCAATGTTCAATGAATACAGAGTTTCAGCTTTTCAAGATTTATTATACAACACTGTGAATATACTTACCACTACTGAACTGTAGATCTAATAAGAGTTAAGAATGGTAAATTAAATGTTATGTGTTTTTTACCACAACTTGAAATGAAAAGAATCATCTGATTTTTTATTACCCAGCCAAATTATCATTCCAGTATAAATGCAACAAAATGCAACACTATTTCCACAAGCTTTCTGGAAAAAACAACTCAAGGACAAACCTCAGCAGACAGTACAAAGGATGAAAACACCCAACAATACATCACCATGATGTTTCAAAATACTTGGAAACAAGAGAAGATTACAAAGGCTTTCAAAGAGAAAAAGTAAGGTTTATACAAGGGATCAGGAATTACAATGGTAGAACGTATCAGACTTTGCAACAGCAATGTTGAAAGCCAGAAGGCAGCATGGAGTAACTGACTTTGCAGTTCTCAGGGAAAATTATGTCCTGCATGGAATCCCATGCCACCTGACCTCAGATGTGAATAAAGCTATTTGTAGACAGGCAAATTGTTGAAAACATTTGCCTCCTATGCTCCCTTTCTCTGGAAGCTATTACAGATCAAAACAAGGGAGTAAACGGAGAAAAAGAAAGGCCTGGGGTCCAGGAAAAGGGATTTGGTACAAAGAAGAGGCAAAAGTCATGTCCAGGATGGCCATAGAAGCAACCCCAAGATGGCAGGTAGACCACAGGCACAGAGGACACATCCAGAGTTCGCCGGCCAGCAACTCTGGGGGCTATTTCTTCAAGGAGATGAAACTGATGGAACTCGGTGAATTGGAACATTCTGGAAAGTGAATGACACATCTGGGAGAAGGGTGGAGGTCAAAGCAGTAATGAGTGTGTAGAAAACCAGACAAACGGGGAAAGGACAATGAGAAAGTTCAGCAAGGGAAGCACAGGTACTTAGAGCACACCACATGGCTCAGCTGAGTGGAGCGTTCACTTCCGTAATAGAAAGTTAAACTCTCTGTTTCTGATCAAAACTAGTATTTGATGCTTTTGGGAGGACAAGAGCAGCTAGTAAGTGTAGGAATTCTAGGAGTGGAGGCTAGGGTGAGGTGCTGAGTTCTTTCTTACATAGAAGGATATCAATAATAAATAACGCCCAAAATCAGAATATCAAGTAGCAGTATCAGCTCTTTGGAGACATAGAAGGAAAAATGAAAGGATTCGACTAGAAAAGTCGACAGTGGTCACCTCGGGAAGAGGAAGTTAGGGGCAACTCTTTATACTGAGTGCCCATTCTGTTGTATAAAAATAAAAGCTAAATTAAAAAGAACAGCGAGGAACAGCTGCTACCGGATGCCAAAGACCAGCTTGAATAACATACAGTATTTGATGAACTAATTAAGTCACATCAGAATCTTCAGAGACCTAGGAGTTTTCTTACAACAAGGAAGAAATTTCTAACAAATGAGTAAGTGTATTGTGCAGCTGCAACAGCTGGCCAATCACCAAAGTGAAAAGACTAGCAGTCAAAGATAAATGATGAGCGTCTCACAACAAAACTGATGTGAACCACAGCCAGAAAAGAGACAGCATTTCCAGACTGGGCAATGAGGTGTCAGCCTGCCCGGAGCTACGCGCATGAAGAAAAGGGCTGGAGCATGACTTTTGTTCACTCACTCCGCTTGGCTGGTGCTCTACTGGGACACGAATAAGAAGCCAAGCGGCAGAAAACAGAGCTTCTTCCCAAACTTTACCTGCAGAAGATGACTGTGCAAAAGTAGCTGAATCTTGCAAAGAATGAACAAGAGGAGAAAAAGTGGAAGCTGCCATCCGCACAGAAAGAAAAACCTGCGTTGAGATTCGAGGAAGAGGATGCGTTCCAGAGAGCAGTCGGTCTGACACAGTGATAAGAAACACCTCGTGCTGTGGAAGAGCACTTGCCAGAGAGGAGGTGGAGTGCCGGCTGAGTCAGAAGCTTCACAAGGAACCCAAGACCTGGAGCTGCAAATGACCCACCCCCAGGAGGTCTGAGCCCCTGATGCCTTCACAGTGACATCTCCTGAGATGGGCGGCTCCTTGGCCCCTTGCTGAAACACCAGACGGTGTGTTGCACCCACTGCCAGGTGCCCGCCTGCTACATCTCTCTCTTCCCCCAGCAGAAGAGATGGGCCTGCAGGTGGCTCTGTGCCTGCCTCAGGGCCATGGAGGAATCTCTGGCAGTGGTGCCTGGGGTCCAGCCCCGGTGCAGGCCAATCAGGAGCCCTGCTCGGCCTCAGGGACAGATAGCAGGTTACCAATGGTGCCAAGGGCCCTGTTTCTCCCATGAGTGTCCCCCGCGCCCCTGTGCCTGGTCATTGGATCGCCCCTCCCTCCAATCAGGAATGAACTGATTGTGGATTAGGAACGACTGACTGACCATCAAGCACAACAAATAAATGTTCACAGCTTAATTGATTGGGGACTGTGCCCATCTGACATAGAGGTGCTTTGAATTTCAAAACATTTCCACTCAGTCTCCCCCAGAGTGTTGATACTCATCATTCTCATTTGGAAGGAAGATGGGCTTTCATTAAAGTAGCTAAACACATTGCTCTGCCAGGGCCCAGGGATGGCTTGGGCAGTGTGGCAGCACTGGCTTGGGCTCCTTCACTCCACGGGGTGGTAGGTGAGATCCTGGTGAGAGAAAGGTCTATGTGTGTGTTCATCCTTAAGTCACCTAGTGTGTATGTGTGTGTGTCCACACAGGAATGTGCCTGGTAGGATTCCCCTAAGCCCGGATCAGGAAAAAGCAAAAGGTTGAAACTGCATTGGCAATGAACGATCTATTCACCTTCTGTGAAAGTGCCCAATTTTTGTTTGAGGACCCACCCCTGCCCAGTTCTTAGTCTGTGTGGTTTGTGGGGAACACTACCCCTTTCCCCCAAGAATGGTGCGAGCGACCCAGCCCAGACCATTCCTTTCAACCCTAAGCCACTGAAAATGGAAGCTGTCGAGACCATTGCATTTGTCAACGCTCGACGTGTCAAGGCCAGCACTGTCCAATGGAAAGGCAGTACGAGAGTCATACATATGTTTTCAAATTTTCTAGCAGCCATATATATCTATCTAGCTAGCTAGCTATTATTTATCTATTTAGAGTTGGAGTCTCACTCTGTCACCCAGGCTGGAGTGCAGTGGCACGCTCATGGCCACCCCACCGTCGACCTGCTGGGCTCTAGCGATGCTCCCACCTCAGCCTTCCAAGTAGCCGGAACCAGGTACATGCTACCATACCCGGCTAATTTTTTTTTTAATTTATTGTAGAAACAAGGTCTTGCCAAGTTGCCCAGGCTGGTCTCGAACCTGCAAGCTCAGGCAATCCACTTGCCTTGGCCTCCCAAAGTGCTGGGATTACAGGCTGAGCCACCAAGCCCAGCCAGCAGCCATATTTAAAAGAGAAACAGGTGAAAATAATTTTATAAACATTGCTATTTAACCCAATATATCCCAAATACTATTATTTAATGGGTAAAAATAAGAATTTTTTCTTGCTTATTTCATTCAGGGTTCCTTCACTATGCCTGGAATACCTGTCATTCTACCCCAATGAGACTGCCAGGCTTTTTGTCTCTTCTCTGTGAATCTTTTCTCTTTACTTCTCCGATCTAGCTCAGACCTTGAAGTCTATCATTTTAATTAGCCTCTTGCCAATATTAACTCCCTTGCTCAAATGTCTTTCTAAGTATGAAAATTATTAATGAGACACCTCACATTCTTATTTTATACTAGTCCTTGGATGTGGTCTGTGCTTTGGACTTAGAGCACACCTCAGTGCGGACCAAACACATTCCCAGCTCTCAGAGCCACCTGGGCGTGTGTCCCCATCAGGGACAGCAGATCGAGCCTGGCAGGATCCACCTTAAGTCACCTGCTGTGAAAGTCACCAGCACTTTCCCAAACCCATTAGGACCCTGGCTGCCTCTGGGCCTCTGCTCATGCCGTTTCCTCTGGGGACCTCTCCCCCGCCTCCCATACATATTTAGAGCACCTGGCAGTACAGCTGTTATCCAGGTTGGAATTAGGTGTGGTTTCCAACGAATAAGATCCTCACAACAATAGTACTATTATGCATACTTTTTATTGTCGAAGAGGACTTTGTAGCACTGTCTGGGTCTCTTGGGCTTTGGGGGGCATGGGGCGGGGTGGAAATCTGGAGGGCAGAAGGATGTGCAGGCTGGTTTGGGGGCTTGCCTCGGGGCTCCCCCGTCTCTGAGCTCCTTTCAGCCATGTAGGCAGCTCCCTGGACATCTAGGGGCCTGCCCCTGTCTGCCAGGGCGGGGCAGGTTCCCAGTGTCTGTTGATTCAACCGTAAACGCAGAACTTCTCTGCTTCCTTCATCCAGACAAGCCACAAGCCCTTGGCCACTGGGGCACAAAAGGATGCTTGTTGAGCGAAGGGAACGTGATACAGAGCCCAAAGTGGCGATTTGGCCCAGGACTTGATTCTCACCTTATCCCGCTTGCCTGTTTCTCTGAGTGAGCTCCCTGCAACTGCCGCAGGGATACAGCAAGGGAGAAATCCCTTTGTCAAGACGTTTTCAGCACTGACTGTAGGAGAGGGATGACTGTGCACACACGGCCACCCTGCTGAGGCCCAGAGGTTGGCCAGACTTGGTCTCTTTAAATAACAGAATCTGTCTTGTTCCCCAAACTCCCTTGTCTCTGGTATTTTCCATATGGGGCCACGTTGCCTGTCTTCTTTCCCTGGGATCAACTCCGTCCTGAATAACTTCTGCGAATGACCCCTAGATCAGATACACGCGACTCTTACCAGCCTGAACACCGACATCCTGGTCAGCAGCTCCACAGCCTGCACATGGAGACAAAGCACAATGTCAGCCCCTCCCCAAGATATCCCTGGGTACCCAGCATGGGACCCAGCTCAGAAATGACTCTGAATGAATAGGTAACAAGTCACAACCCCATCCCATGTGCAAGAAGATGCTTTCCATCTCACCTTTATTGAAGGGCTATTTTGCACTCAGCCCTGGGCTTGGCATGGGGAGGGGGGTGGTCCCTGTCATTCAGAAGCCCAAGTTCTATCTGGTCAGACATCCATGAAAACCGTCAGCAGTGTACGTCCTGGGGAGTGTTCAGGTAAGTAGCCACTACAGCGAGACACGTGGCATACTCTATCTAAACCTCGCAGCACCCCAGAGTGTGGAGTTCCCCCAACTTCTCCATGGGCCCAACAAAGGAAAGGTGACCTAGTTAACTAGCAACCCTGCTGGGACTTGAACCAGAGCTGCCTCCTTTCAAGCCTGTCCCCGGCACCTGGCTGCTCCCAGCAGCAGGAGGAGAAAGGTTGAGGGGCCACCTCTCCCATCGAAGGGGAAACCCTGCCAATTGTCACGGCCTCCTTCTCTGGCCTCCTTCCCTTCCTGGCACCACCTAACCTGAGGCGGGTGCTGGGTCTGTTGAGGGCATTGCCCTATTCCTCGCTTCTACACAGGCCTGCCCCGGGCAGACTCAGTCAGGATCCGTCCAGTGAAAGAGAGGATGTGACTCAGCGACAGCTTTGACAGATGAGTGAGGGCGCACCGTGGCAGAGGCCGCTCCGAGAAGATAAGCTGCCGTCCCCCATTACAGGCAAGAAAACAGGCTGAGAAGTGCTGAGGCTGAGCGACGCCCGCCCCTGGTGCTGAGCTTGCTCAGCCTCTGCCTTCCCCCACCCCCACCCCCCCCCACCCCCCCTCCCCCGCCTCTGATCTCCGGCACGACCCCTCGGCCCCCTTGTCTTTGTCCTCTCTCGGCTCTCCTGGCCCTTTCCCCTCCACACAGAGGTAAGCTCAGGTCTTATCTCTCTTAAAACGAACTCTCTTGGCCTCACATCCCACTCCAGCTTGAGCCCCCGCCTGCTCCTTGCGTTTGCTCTGCGGCCGAGAAGCCTGACACACCACCGCTCACCGGCCTCGTTTCTCACCTCTCACGCCTTCCTGTCCACCCTGCTTCGCCCCTACAAGACTTCAGTTTCCGCCTTTCCTTTTGCTTCTTGGCCACCTCTCAGTCTCCTCCCAGGGCCCCTTTCACTCCCCTTGGTTTCGTGGTGTCCAGGGGAGATACTGAAGACTTCTGTCTGCCTTAATGCCTTCCGCCTATGTCCTTTTGGGGATGTCTCCTCCCCAGGTGCAAACTGTTTCCAATGAGGACCAGGAGTCGTGGGACGCCAGGCAGCCTAGTGCCCAAGCTAGAGTTAACCACAGCTTTCCCTGGGATGTTCTGAGGTGGAGCTAGACATTGACTCACCGCTCTTGTCTCAAAGCCATGAAATATTATTCCAGAAGTGCCAGGGTCTGCGGTACGAGCTTCTTAAAAATAACTGGCTTGAGAGAATGAAACTGGCAGGGGTAGAGGGAAGGAGACAAAAGACAGAAATCCTGCTTCTGCCTTTTTACAGTTTGATTATTTGGGTTAAGCCATTCGGAGTCTGTCGTTGAAACCAAAAAATCCCCACTGATCTACGAGCCCTCATTCCGTTCTTTTGCTGCCTGCAGACTCCCCTTGTGCCTCTGACCCTCTCCTGGGGCCACTGCCAGGACCTTGGCTCTGGGGGAGGCGCAAATCAGCGTCTCCAACCCTCATTCCTGCCTGATCGCCAGACCCACCGAGGCCCAATTTGTCTCGACATCGCCAGCAGATGTGCTATGGGCACATCAGCTCAGTGTGACCCTGACACTTCATCTTCTCGGTCTCCAAACCTGCTCCTTCCCCTACATTCTTTATCTCAATGAATAAAAGTAACAATTGCTACTCAGTGATCTATGGCAGAAACAAAGAACAGGGTAACCATATGTTCTCACTCATAAGCAGACCTTGAGCAATTATATTACTATAAGAAAGGTTTTGGCAGTAGTGGGGAAACTGTCAGGGGAGAAGGGGGTGGGATTGGCAGTTGAGGGAAACTGCTAGGAAAGGGAGGGGCACACCGCATCCACAAGGGTACCTGCATAATCAACGTTTGTCTCCCTAACCCTGAATTGTACCCACTACTTTATAATTTAAAAAAGTAACAATTGCTGAGGAAAACACTTGACTTATTCTACTCTTCCCATCCAAATGATCACTAGAACCTAAAGATTTTGTCTTTTTAAAACTTGAAGCTCCACAAGAGACTCGTGTTAAAATACAAAGATACAGACAGATTAAAAGTAAAGAGATGGAGAAAGATGTGTCGTGCTCAAAGTAATCAAAAAAGAACTGGGTACATCTGTGTTTTGTGTATGGAGGGGCATGCACAAGCATGAGTGCTGGAGTTTCTGTACTAATTTCAGACAGAGTAGACTTCAGGGCAAGGAGAATTATGAGGAATAAAGAGGGGATGATAACACAATGATAAAGAAATAAATTCTTAAACAAGACATGACAATCCTTAACACATATGCATCTCAGAGCAGAGTGTCAAAATACATGAGTCAAAAACTGGTAGAACCGCAAGGAGAAATAGATAAATCTGCTATTACAATGGGAGACTTCAACATGCTTCTGCCGGAAGTGGGCAGATCCAGCAAGCATCAGTAAGAGCATAGCTGAGCTCAGTAGCGCCATCAACCAACCATCAAATACACACACACACACACACACACACATATACACACACACACAATTATTTATATTTGATATCTACAGACCACTTCATCCAGCAACAGCAGAATCTATCATCTTTTCAGTCTTCACCAAGATAGACCTCATTCTAGTCAGT
>CAUYQG010245288.1:0-21471 GCA_963574415.1 Tarsius wallacei
CACATGCAGAAGATTCAAACAAGACCCCTATCTATCCCCATACACAAAAATTAACTCTAAATGGATCAGAGACCTAAATGTAAAACCTCAAACCATAAGAACTTTAGAAAATGCAGGACACACCCTTATGGAAGTTGGAACCGACATTCAATTCCTGAGCAAAACCCAAAACACATGGGTCATAAGAGATAAGATAGACAAGTGGGACCTCATTAAACTGACAAGCTTCTGCAAAGCCAAATAAACCATCAAGAGAGCAGGGAGACAGCCCACAGACTAGGAAAAAGTATTTGCCAATTCCATGTCTGACAAAGGCTTAACATCTAGGATCTACAAGGAGCTCAAAGGTGCTGAAAAGAAAAAAACAAACAACCCCATTACAAAGTGGGCAAAAGATATGAATGGACACGTCTCAAAAGAAGACATATGAGCAGCCAACAGATACATGAAGAAATGTTCAACCTCACGAGTTATCAAGGAGATGCAAATTAAAACTACACTGAGATACCACCTAACACCAGTCAGAATGGCCATTATCAATAACTCAAAAAATAGATGCTGGAGAGGATGTGGTGAAAAGAGAACACTTCTACACTGTTGGTGGGAGTGTAAACTAGTGCGGCCTCTATGTAAATCAGTGTGGCAATTCCTAAAAGCTCTAAAAATCGACCTTCCATATGACCCTGCAATCTCCCTACTGGGAATATACCCTGAAGAACTCAAATCACTCTATAAAAAAGATAACTGCACATGTATGTTTACTGCAGCATTGTTCACAATAGCAAGATCATGGAACCAACCATGCTGTCCATCAAAAGAGGACTGGATTTAAAAAAATGTGGTACATATACACAATGGAATATTACACAGCCATTAAAAAGAATAAAATCATGAATCTCACAGCAACCTGGATGGAATTGGATTTTATAATACTGAGTGATCTCTCACAGAAACAAAGATCTGAGTATCACATGTTCTCACTCTAAGTGGACCTCGAGCAACTATCGTAATACTGTAAGAAAAGGATTGACAGTTGTGGGAAACTATGGGGGGGGGCAGGGAGGGGAAGGAATGTGGGATTAACGGCAGTCAATATCTGTCTGGGGATGGGAGGGCAAACCTCATCAACAAGGTTACCTGCACAGTGCATATTTGTATACCTAACCCTTAACTATACCCCACAATTTTAAAATAAAAAATATGTTAAAGAAAAAAAAGTCAAATAATTTTTTCCTGAATCTAATTATATGATCATATAATTTTTGTCCTTTATTCTGTTGATGTGGTTTATTACATTTATTGATTTGTGAATGTTGAATCGAATCCCAGGAAAAAATTCTGCTTGATCATGGTAAATGATCCTTTTAATGTGTTGCTGAATTTGGTCTGCTAGTATTTGTTGAAGACTTTTGCATCTATGTTTTTCAAAGATATTGGCATACAGGTTTCTTTACTTGAAATGTTCTTGTCTGGTTTTGACATGACCAATGCTGGCCTTGCAAAAAAGAGTTTGGAAACATTTCCTCTTATTTTTTGGAAAGTTTGTTGAGAATTGGCATTAGTTCTTCTTTGTATGTTTGGTAAAATTCAGCAATGAAGCCATCGGGTTCTTTTATTTCCCCCATGGTAGACTTTTTATTACTGATTTAATCTCCTCACTCATTATTGGTTTGTTCAGATTCAGTGCTGGTGGATTGCATGTGCCTAGGAATTTATCCATTTCTTCTAGGTTATCCAATTTTTTAGCATATAATTGTTCTTATGAACCTTTGTATTTTTGTGGTGTCAGTTACAATATCTCCTTTTTCATTTCCAGTTTTATTCATTTGAGCCTTTTCTCTTTTTTCTTGGGTAGTCTTGCTAAAGGTTTGTTGATCTTGTTTATCTTTTCAAAAAATCTTTTGTATTGTTTTCTAGTCTCTATTTCAATTATTTCTTCACTGATGTTTATTTTTTTCCTTTTGCTAAAATTGGGATTAATTTGCTCTTCTTTTTCTATTTCCTTGAGAAAGGTATAACATTGTTTATTTGCTATCTCTCTTCTATTATGATGCCAGCATTCATTGCTATAAAGTTTCCTCTTAGAACTGTTTTTGCTTCATTCTGTAAGGTATGTTGTGTTTCCATTGTTGTTCATCTCAAGATATTTTTAACTTTCACTTTTGATATCTTCATTGACTTGTTATTGAGGAACACGTTGTTTAGTTTTCATGTATTTGTGAATTTTTCTAGATTCCTCCAATTATTTATTTCTAGCTTTATTCTATTGTGATCAGAAAATATACTTAATATGATTTCAATCTTCTTAAATCTGCTAAATCTTACATCTTAATTCTGTATTGTGGTCTACTATATAATCTATCCTGGGAAATGTTCTGTATGGGCTTGAGAAGAATGTGTATTCTGTTGGTATTGGATGGAATGTTCCGTATATGTCTATTAGGTTCATTTAGTCTAAAGTTTTGTTCAAATCCTATGTTTTCTTGTTAATTTTCTGCCTGGATGATTTGTCCATTATTAAAACCATTATAGTGAAGTCCCCTGTTATAATTGTATTGCAGTCTATCTCTCCCTTCATATCTTTATGTATTTGTTTTATATATTTGGGTGTTTCATCATTGAGTACATATATATTTACAATTGTTATAACTTCTTGACAAATTGACTACTTTACCATTATATAATGTCCTTCTTTATCTCTTTTTACAGTTTTTGACTTAAGGTTTATTTTGTCTATTATAAGTATTGTTACTTCTGCTCTTTTTTGGTTCCCATTTGCAGAGAATATCTTTTTCTATCCATTCACTTTCAGTCTATGTGTTTCCTTAAAAGTGAAGTGAATTTTTTGTAGGCAGTATATAGTTGGGTCTTGGACTTTTATCAATTCATTCACTCTATGTCTTTTTATTGGAAAATTTAATCTATTTACATTTAAGATAATTATTGACAGGTAAAGACTTTTTACTATCATTTTGTTGATTGTTTTCTGGTTGTTTTGCAGATACTTTGTTTCTTTCTTCCTCTTTTATTGTCTTTCTTTGTGGCTTGATGGTCTTCTGTAGTCATATGTTTTGAATCTCTTTAATTTTTGTTTTGTGAGTTTCTATCTATTTTAGCTTGTTGGTTACCATGAGGGTTACACAGAACATTTGATATTTATAACAGTCTATTTCAAGATGATAACAACTTAATGTTGATTGCATACAACAACTATATTTTTACTCTGTCTGCCTTCCCTCCCTTTTACGTTTTGAATGTCTGAATTTACAGCTCATGAATTGTAAAGTTAATTTTCTCCCCTGGCCTTCACTTGATGAGTACTTGGTTGTAAACTTAATGCCAGATGTCTCCTGAGATGCCTCAAATTTCACTGTAGAAAATTAGTCTAATGGTTACTACTTTGTTGTGTTTTTTGAGATCTACTGATTTTTTTCCTGCCCTTTTGACAAGCATTTTATTGACTCAGATTAGCTATTTATAAAAGAAGAACTGCCCTGTCTATTTAGGGAACCCCTCAGGAATTTTATATCCCAACACCAGGGCTATCAAAACAAGAAAGATAAGAAACCAGTTTTTGAGGGGAAAGGCCTTAGTGAATTAGTCTTGGTTTTGTGGCTTAAAACTTGTCTCTGTCAGTGTTCTAAATACGAAAACAAAACAGCAGGTACAGACAGAAACTAGTAAAGGAAAACTTGCCATATTTTCCCTTTGTAGTATTCAGAACTACTTCATAAAATGAAGAAAGTGCTAAAAAATACGACTTACTTGGTTACATTTTGTTACTATGCCTAAGAGGTTTCTTTTTTTACTAGTTCAGTCTATGTCAGCTATAATTTCAATCTGAGTTCCTCATCTAAACCATAAAATAGAAAATAAGTGACCGTTTCCTCAAAAATAGTACATAACTAGGATCTCTCCAGCTGCAGATAAGTTTTTTTTCATTATATATTGAATGTTGTAGTCATTAGGGCTTAATTCTCTCAAAACTGGCTGAAAATGGCTAATAGACATTCAAGACTACCACTGGATATAGAGGATATAATTGCCATCAACAAAAGGATAAGGGTCAAATGCCTTCAGTCAATATTCAATAAATATTCAAACAAAAATTCAAGATAATATTTCCTTCAACTTAAGTTTTTCTTTCTGTTTTAGACATACAAGTTAACTTTGTTATTTATTGAGATATAATTTATATACAATAAAATTTACCCTGTTTATGTTTAGAGTTCGATGAATTTTGACAAGTTTATACAGTCATATAACAATCATCAAAGTCAAGATATAGGATATTTCCTCATGACCCTTTGTAGGGGTCAGTACCCTTTCCTCACCCCCAGACACAGGCAACCACTGATCAAATTTCTGTCCCTTAGTTTTTTCTTTTTTAAACATCATATAAATGGAATCATTCCGTACGTATTCTTCTGAATCTGGCTTATTTCTCTTAGCACAACGCTTTTGAGATTCATCCAAGCTGTTGTGTGTATCTGTAGCTCTTTCTTTTTTCTTGCTATGCAGATATAACAATTTATCTGTTCATCAGTTGATGATCATTTAGGCTGCTTCCACCTTTAAGCATTTATGAATAAAGTTGCTTAAACATTCATATGCAGGTTTTTACGTGGACATAGGTTATTCGTTCTTTAGGATAAATAAATATGTGTAAGTTTCACTTTATAAACTGCCAAACTTTTCTCGAAAGTGGAATTCCCATTAGTAATATGTGAGTTTCAAGCTGCTTTTCAACCTCTTCAGCATTTGGCACTATCAGATTTTTTTTTTTTAAATTAAGCCATTCTAATAGGTGTGCTGTGATATTCATTGTGTCTTTCAAATTTTAATAGTAAGATTTGGAAAATCAGTTATGAAAAACACATCAAACAATTGAAGGTATATCCGACATCAGAAAGACAGTTTCTGCTGTTTTGCTAGCATTTTCACCACGTTTACTTAACCATGTTGGACCACTGAGCTATCATTAATCATAAACTATAAGTACGCAGAGCCCAAGCATATATGGCTTCTGTAGACACAGAAATCTGCTTCCTAGCCAACCTAGGATCTTTCCATCATAGGATTCTAATATAATTATTAGATGCTTTTTGCTTCCCCCTGCCTCCACACACACAGTGCGTCACAAAACTGCTTAACAGGGAGATATTTCTGCACATCATCTCTGAAACTGAAAAGTAGTCAATTATATTCTGCAACCTTCCAAGCCAGCCTCATGTAGAAAATTGGTTCTTGCCACAGTGAGGGGGAAATAAAAGTTGTGAGAGCTATAGCAACATTTTGCTTTTCAGCCTTGCAGACAATGGGCATGTTGCCTCTTGCATTTATTTTGATTATTGGTTAGGTCTTATGATCGCTTGCGTTTGTTAGTCTTCCTCTTGCTGTTACTACATTTTGGATTGGACTGAGGCCCTCTTTCTTATGGCCATATAGGTGAAGCTCAGCAAATGGGGCTCCAAGGTCCTCTTCTCCAGATTTGGCTTCACCAGAACCTTCTCTGCTATACAAACATGGAAGAATTCTTTGGACACTGTTCCTTTGCACATGTTCATTTTTGTTTTTTGTTTTTTGTTTTTCTGAGAATGACTTTGGCTTCCTTTTCTGCCTGGGAAACTCTTACTTGTCCTTCAAGATCAGATCAAATGTCATCTCCTCTACGATGTCAAACTCCCCAAGCCCTGTTAATCACACCCACTGAACTCTGCTCTTGTTTTATTTTAAGACCTATTGCATTGCTTGTGATAATCTGCTCACATCTGTTTCCTCCCTAAAACCAAGCTTCTTCCAGTCAAGAACCACATGATAAATGTTATTGTCTTAACACAAAGTACATACTTGATAAATATTTTTGACTGACCCTTTAATTTTGCCATATAGTTATATTTAAAGGCAGATTTTCTTCAATTTAGAAAAAGAATGATAGAAACATTTACTAAACAGGAATGCTTGTTTAATGAAAGTATTCATAAATAGTTAAGTAGTGGTTATAAAATTTGATTGATCTCCGATAGAACTGGATTCTTTTCAGTTTCACATGGATATAAACTGCATGTAATGCAAAAGAAAAATCAAAGAATTAAAATAATTTTATGGGCCAGGTGCAGTGGCTCAAGCTTGTAATCCCAGCACTTTGGGAGGCTGAGGCAAGAGGATTGCCTGAGTCCAGGGGTTCGAGACCAGCATGGGCAACTTGGTGAGACCTTGTCTCTACAATAAACCAAAAAATTAGCTGGGCATGGTGGCATGTGCCTGTAGTTCCAGCTGCTTGGAAGGCTGAGGTGGAAGGATTGCCGGAGCCCAGCAGGTTGAGGCTGCAATGACTGTGAGCGTGCCACTGCACTCCAGCATGGGCAACAGTGAGACTACGATTCAAATAATAATAATAATAGTAATAATCGTAATAATTGTATGACTTGTCTTCATTGTTGTTCTGTGATGTGTAGATAAATAATTGCTTTAATCAAGTCAGCAAAATATTAGAACTATTGGACTAAAAGTTTTTTTTTAGTATTGTATATCTCATGTAATATTTGAGACATTTTAATAATAATAACAAAGTTTGTTGTTTATCTGAAATTCAAATTTAAACAGATGTTCTGTGTTTTATTTGGCAACTCTATCCAAAGTGAAACCTCTTACACAGTGGAAGGACTAATAGGGAATTCAGACAACGCTCTTGAAAGTCAGTTCAGAATATATAATGGACATGCGAGGTTATTATTCCCCCAGACTGATCAGTATAGGTCAACTCAGTATGATGATCATTTCACCAGGGTAGGGTGCAAGAACAGGAAGGGAACTGGGATCAAAAAGAGAAATGGGAGCAGTGAAGTCGCTGACCATGGGTCAAGGATGTCAGTATTTAAAGGTCTGTATATGGTAAAGTAAAGATGGCCACATAGTCTTTGCTACGGTCCTTATTAAGAATAGAGGTCTATTTCCTTCCCTTTTAAAAAATTATTTTATTTTAGAGCACATTTGGAGTACATATGAGTGTTTACTACATAAGTAAATTGCGTGCAGGTGAAGTTTGGGATTCTAGCAAGCCCTCTCTCTTTCCCTAATAATGGACCTGGTACCCAGTATGTGGTTGTGTGTCCCTTATCCCTCCTCCCTTCTTTGTTTAGCAGTGTCTAGCATCTGTTGTTCCCACCTTTGTGCTTGTGTGACCATGATTAGGGCCTACTTATGAGTGAAAATATGTGACAATCAGTTACTTGTTTCTGTGATAGTTCACTTAGTATGATGGTCTGCAACTGCATTCATGTTACTGCAAAGGAAATGATGTTGTTCTTCTTTATGGCTGCGTAGTAGTCCATTGTGTATATACCACGTTTTCTTTATCCAATTCACTTTCAATGAGCATCTGGGTTGCTTCCATGTCTTTGCCATTGTGAATAGTGCTTGTTTCCTTCCCTTGGAATGTGAACAGGCTCTGGAACTGCTTTGACCAACAGATTAATGGGAGGAGTGGCACTGTGCCAGTTTCTGAGTCCAGGCCCTAGAAATCGCTAAATTTTCACTTTCTATTTCTTAAAACATTCTTTTGGGGATCCTTGAGCTTCCATAAAAGAAGTCTAACTTCCCTGGGACTGCCATGTGGAATAGGTCATGTGTGGGCACTTGGATGGGCAGATCCAGCTGAGTCCAGCCTTCCTGCTGTCCCTGTCAGGTGACATGAGAGCGAAGTTGCTGTGGACACTTTAGACCCATCTGGGAGTTGAATACTCTCAAGCAAACTCCTTCAAGGCTGCCTGGAGCAAAAGAACCACCCAGTCAAGTCTTCTTTGAATTTCTGACCTATGACGTCTGAAAATACAATAAAATGATTGGTTTTTTTAAGTTGCCAAGTTTTGGATGGTTTGGTAACAGTAATAGGTAACCAGAACAGTGAGTATAAACAGTAAGTGCCCTGACCATTTGGTGATTCAAGAAAGAAGTGCTTTCAATCAGTTCTGTATGTAAACTTCTCCTTTTGTTTGTTTTTTTCACCAAGGAAGTTTTGCTTGGAATGAAATCTTACCTAGAACGTTGTAGGTAATAGAGCACAAACCCAAGCTGCCTAAGCCAGGAGTCCAGAGACACATCTTCTCTGTTCTCTCTTTGTCCCAAACTCCCTAGTCATCAGGAGATGTTCTGTAACCCAGCTGAGAAGGAATGGGAGATATGTCTGAGACCTAACCTCAGAAGCAAGTTAACTACGAGATATGGAGACCTGGAACTAGAAGCAGAGAGAATCACCTTTGGGAGCTCAGCGAAGCTGTCAGCATCAGACAAAGTCCTGTATTAATACACAGGGAAGAGCAAGAAATCAGATCTGAAAACACCACCAGCTGCACTGACTGTAACAAAGAAACTTTCTGCAGATGGGAGGGAACGCCAGGAGAAGGCAGTGGGAATCTGGGAAGCCCCACAGAGACTGCACTCAGGAATCCCTAAGAATGATGCAAGAAAGGACCGAGACTCTGACCCAAGTCACCCAGGGCCAAAAGACTGTAATAATTCCTTTGTGAGGAAAGATTAAATAAGACCACACCTGAATTATATGTGCTGTAATTACTGATATTTATCTCACTTAATTGTCAGGTAAATCTGTTTCTCGTTTTACTTTGTTTCTTCTCAAATGAGGTCTTTTGTTTGCTAACTTATTACACGCAAGATCTCTGTGTCAATAATGCTCTGAGAGAAGCACTGGAACTGGGTGGCCTCAAAAGATCCTCTAGTTATGTTCTTGGTGCTAAGAAGAGATTAGGTTTGAGTCAGCAAGTCCCCTGTGCAACAGATCAAGTTAGATAACACACAACCAAGGAGAGACTTGCGCTGCTTGAACACTGTCAGGTACACATGTTCAACTTTCTAGAAAACCACTGATTTATTTAAAATGAGGCACACCTGCGTTAGAAAGGTGTCATCTTATTTTAAAATTAAAACTTGGCATGGTGGCTTATGCCTATAATCCCCGCACTTTGGGAGATCGAGGTGAGAGGATCACTTGAGGCCAGGAGATCAAGAGAATAGCCTGGGCAACATAGCAAGAGTCTGTCTCTACCAAAAAAAAAAAAAAAAAAGAGAGAGAGAGAGACAGAAAGAGAAAAAGAAAGAAAAAGATAAAGATAAACCTAATATATCTTGTTCTGTATACACTTGAAAAATAATTTTGTCAAATGAATATGTATGATGATTATAAAACTTATACAGTCAGCTGGGCTCGGTGGCTCAGCCTGAAATCCCCCGCTTTGGAAGGCCGAGGTGAGTGAATTGCCTGAGTCCGCGGGTTTGAGACCCGCCTGAGCAACTTGGCGAGACCTCATCTCTACAATAAAAAATAAAAATAAAAAAAAAATTTTTTCGGGTGTGGTAGTGCACGCCTGTAGTTCCAGCTACTTGGAAGGCTGAGGCGGAAGGATCGCTGGAGGCTGCGGTGGCCGGGAGCGTGCCACTGCACTCCAGTCTGGGCGACAGAGTGAGACTCCAACTCAAAAAAAAAAAAAATTATTCAGCCATATAACATGAACCCTCAATCCAAGGAAGTGCAAAACTTTTAAACTAGCCACTTACAGAAACCATCACATTTTATTGCCTGCAGTCACAATCAGAGAAGCCCTGACTTGGCATGCTGGTGGTACATTACATTAACAGGCTGAGTGAATGCCTAGGTCAGCTGAGGTGGGCCCCTTGGAAGATCTTACAAGTGTTTTATTAGGAAACAAATTGAACATATAAAGGTTTAGTAATATGTACACCCTGGTATTATTCTCAATATACAGTCACAGCCTACAAAGCTAATGCTTCCTTCAGAGCCAATAATGCTGTGTGCTAGAAAGCAGATCAGTAATAGCTCAAATTTATTCAGAATCCATAATGCTGACCATGTAACAGAAAAACAATCATGAGATACTACTGTGGCGTGGTCAATTACCATAACAATAGCTTAGTGACTTGATATTCTCAGCAGTAAAATATCTAGGCATCTGAACCTTAGAAAAAAATCACAGCAATTTTTAGTCAGAGCAGCAAAAACAAATTGGAACCATAAGACTCTGATTCATTTTCTTGCCTGTTGACCTTTCTGCCGGGGCGATTGCTCCCCTGGCTGGATTGTCTGATGATGGTGATCAATTTCTGGACACCTAGCAAGTTGCTGTATATTTGAAACTCAAGGCAGGAGCAGGCATTACTTTGACTTCAAGCTCAACTTGGTATGTTTGGCTAAACTCAAATCTACGGGGAATGAGTGCATTTTTGCTGATGTGTTGGCACATGGATATCAGAGATAACTTAGTGGTAACAGCTCCACAGTTTTTCAGGAACTGTTTCTGGACCGATTGATTCTATTCTTGCTCCCATCCCTTTTGGGTCTAGAGCTCCATAGTCTTCATATAACTCAGCAACTCACAAAGACTTTCTTGGTTGTGTTTGAAGTAGTCTATGACCAACTGCTGTGCTGTACACACCTTGTCACCTTCATCACTTGTTCTCTTAGATGTGCTGTGATACCCAAGGCCCTATGGTGAGATAGAAGGATACTGCATCCAAAAACATGGGACCAATCTAGGTGCCCATCAACGGTGGACTGCAGAAGGAAAATATGGTACATATACACCATGGAATATAACCCAGTCATAAAAAAATGAACAAAACCATGTCCTTTGCAGCACACCATCATGCAGCTAGAGACTATCATCCTGAGTGAATTATCACAGAAACAGAAAACAATGCCAACATTCTCCATAATAAGTGGGAGCTAAACATTGTATGCACATGAGAACAAGGAGGGGAACAACAGACACTGGGGCACCCCTAAAGTGGGAAGGAAGGGAGGGACATAAGGGTTGAAAAACTACTCACTGGGTACCATGTCTACCACCTGGGGAATGGGCTCAATAGAAACTCAAGACTCACCATCATGCAATATCCCATGTAACAAACCTGCACGTGTACTCCTTGACTCCAAAAAAAATTTTTTTTTAACTAATTTTATAAAAAAGGAAGTCACTGTATCCAGAGTCAAGAGACTTAAATTTCAACTATTTTAAGTCTTCCCCTTGCAAGACAGTGACTGATATCTCACTCTGTTTCTTGATTTCTTCATTGAGAGTGTAATTCCCTGCAGTCAGACTGCTGGGGTTATCCTGCAATTTGGTTTCTTCCTCTGGAAAATGATGATATGAGTAGTTTCCTTTGTGCTAGGCCATTTCCTACGTGCTTTACATATATATTAACTCACTTCATTCTCATGACACCCGTATGAGGCAGCTGCTATTAGTCTCATTTTGCAGATGATGAAAATAGGGCACAGAAAAACAAACTTGTCCAAGCTTGTACAGTTGATAAGAGACAATGACAGGATTTGAACCCAGGCAATCTGCTGCAGAGTCTGTGCTACCCTACCTGTCCCATAGGTTGTTATATAGGTTAGCTACACTATCTGTGAAATGGGTATAGTAAGACCAACCCTACAGACATCACAGAAGTGATCTAGTATCACAGTCACAACAGATGTGGAAGCAATGTGAGAGGAGCTGATAGTGCTTTAGAAAGGATGATGCATTGCTATCTTTCTTGCAAAGTTACTTGTAAGCATCTGTGACTTTGGGTTCCAGAACTTTCTAGATGATATTAAGTGATAGAAAACAGAAGCACTATTTAGTCACTCAAGAAGACCTATGCCAAGTGCTCTGAAGTGCAAGTGTCTGGTGTCCAATTCAGATGGCTGAAGCAAGAAAAGAGCCAGAGGAAAGCTCCATCAACATACAGTGAAAAGCCCAGCACCAGCCAGGTAGGTTTTAATTTGTGATCCAATGAGGAGCCTAGTTAGGTATGAAATGTCATCATCTTTACTCTCTACACGCCAAGGCAGATATTCTCTTGAGCTCCCCCGTCCCCCTGCTAAAAATCCATTTCTGAAGCCTCCAGATCCCATGCCCTGGTGAAGTAGTTACCCCTCCTCACAAGAAAGTCACAGCATTCAAAGGAGCTGAGGCTGAGGACTGCATGTGAAAGAGTATGGCCTGTTTGGGAAAGTCTTTTGCTTTGTCACCTCCAAGCTGACTTGGAGCTCCTGGATTAAGTCTGGTTTGAAGGAAGAAAATATCAAGTTTGCATTAAAACAGAACAAAACTTGGCGGGTTGCAGTGGCTCATGCCTATAATTCCAGCACTTTGGGAAGCTAAGGCAGGAGGATCGCTTGAGGCCAGGAGTTGAAGACCAGCCTAGGCAACATAGTAAAATCTTGTCTCTACAAAAAAATAAAAAATTAGCCAGGTGTAGTGGTATGCATCTGTAGTCCTAGCTACTTGGGAGGCTGGGGCTGATCCTCAGAAGGATTGCCTGAGTCCAGTAGATTGAGGCTGTGGTAAGCTATGATTGCACCACTGCACTGCAGCCTGAGCAACAAAATGAGATGCCAACTCAAAAAAAAAAACAAAAACAAAACCTGAATGTAGGCTCTCCATCATTCGGTGCATGTTTTTCCTAGTTGTGCAGCTAGACAGTGCCCTGCCACCCCCAAAATGCTATATAAACTACAGAATTGCATAATAGTGCAGTTCGTTTCTGCTAAGTCTTAATACAGGGGTGGCACACTGGCAGGCTGCCGTCTGAATCTGACACTGTCCTGCCTTTCACTGGAAATTTTGTATTTAGAAAGAATTGGATTAGTCTTTACCATGAATTTTCCTTCCTTCCTTCCTTCCTTCCTTCCTTCCTTCCTTCCTTCCTCCCTTCCTTCCTTCCATATGGGGTACAATTCAGGTAAAATTTGGGCCTGACTGTGGTCTTTACTTCACCTGGTTTGAGATCAGGTACCCTTGTTGATGAAGTGTGCCCTCCCCTCCCCTGGCAGCTTATAGTATTATGATAATTGTTCAGGGTCCACTTATGAGTGAGAACATATGGTACTCAGTTCTTTGTTTCTGTGATAGATCATTGAGTATGATAGACTCCAAATCCATCCAAGTTGCTGCAAAGTTCATAAATTTGTCCTTCTTTATGGCTGTGTGGTATTCCATCATGTATATGTATCACATTTTTAAAATCCAGTCTATTTTCAATGGGCAGCATGGTTGGTTCCATGTTTTTGCTATTTTGAACAGGGCTGCAATAAACATGCATGAATGATTTGAGTTCCTCTGGATATAGCCCAGAAGGAGATTTGCTGGATCATATGAAAGGTCAATTTTTAGATCTTTTAGGAATTGCCACATTGTTTTCCACAGAGGTTGTACTAGTTTATACTCCCACCAACAGTGTAAAAGTGTTTCTTCCCCCACCTCCTTCACCCCACATCCTCTCCAGCATCAGTTGTTTTTTGAGTTATTGATGATGTCCCTCCTGACTGGAGTTAGGTCTCATCATGATTTAAAAGGCAGAATGAGCACCTTTAAATATCTAGCTTTGTGACTTTGGAGGAATTGGAAGATTGCAGCAGGAGACCCTCATTCCCACATGGCCACAACCTGGTCAAGATGAGTGTGGCTGTCTCTCTAGGTCACCTGCCTGTTCCATCACTCAGGTATCTGCCTAGCCACAGTATTCACAGAAATCCCCCTCGGCCCTAGTGACATGTGGGGTCAGATAATTTTTGGTGGTAGGGACTGTAATCTACATTATAGGATGTTTAACAGCAGCCCTGGCCTCTACCTACTAGAAGCCAGTAGTGTCCTCCCACTCCTCAGCCTCTTATGCCCCCAACCCCACTAAAGATGTGACAAGCAAAAACGTCTCCAGACTTTGACAGATGTCTCCTGGAAGACTGGCTTCCAGTCAGTGACCACTACGTTGGAGCCTACAAACTAATAAAACAGTATTGCATATTACTAAATATGAACACTGCTGCCTTTTCATGCAGAATGTCATAATTCAGTTATTGGCAAAGTGTGTCTAGGCTTTGTGGTTGTCTTGAAATTCCTGACCAGACTGGAATGTTCTTTTCTTCTAAATGAGCTTTCTCACAATCTTAGTTCGGGGTTATTGGACCATTAATTGGCACTGGAAGGAATTTTACAAGTCACCAATGTCCTCATTTTATAGGTCAGAAAACTGAGTCCCAAGGAGGCAAATTGCCCAAGGTCACATAACTGGCTCGTGACAGAGCTTGAACTAGAACCTAGATTTGAATTCCTAGTTCATTACTCTTTCCACAACATAAAACATTTGAGCTATAAGCAAAAATTTAAACATGACTTATGGATGGCCCAGTGAATATATTTAGCTATATTTATCATGGCTGCACTTCTAGGTGATTTCAGATACATTGTAACTATTTCTCTGTATTCCCATAATTTGGTATCTCCCTTCTCCAAATAAACTGCTTTGTTAAAAACAAGACAAAACAAACACGTACTTTATTCAGCGATTACCTATCCAGATGTCTTATGCTAAACACTTGGGTTTTAAATAATTAGTCACAACTACAATCCTCTCAAATCATCAATTGCCAAAATAATTTTTCCACTGCTTGGGGACTTGAAAAGAAATTGGGCTCCCTTTAGGGTGTAGGATCCACAGGTCAGAGGGCAACACTGTGCCTTATTTTATTTGGAGGTCTGGTCTGCTCTTAGAATTCACATCATTGCTCAAAGCTTGACCCCCAGTGCTCTGCTTGAGAAACAAAGATACAAGTGGGACCTTGAGGTTGGAAACTGGGATTCCTCTGACACAGTTTGCGAGGTCCCTGGTTGGCCCTGGGCGTACTGCAGAGGCTGCTGAAAGGCTGTGCAATGAGTCAGGAGAAGAGAGCCTTGGCAGAAGTTCTGAAAGCTCTTATGGTCCTTTGCAGGGACACCAACAGTCAGCCTCACCTCCTACCTCCACCTCCAGCCTGCCCTTCCTCCTCTCAGAAGGGAGCAATAGCCCTTATCTATTCACACCTACTTTGCCAGCCACCTGCCACTGAGTGATTCATTTTCCCCTTGAAAAACTGGCCTTGATGTTCATTCTTCTCGGGTTTTACCGGTGCCTGTTGCTTGCAGTGAAGACAGCTCGTACCACCTGAGAACCTGGGGAAAGGTCCAGCAATCAGACCTCTCAGGTCTTCTTGTCCATCCAGACGTGCTGATGTGCCCAGCACCTTGCCCAGAACACAAGGGGTGGGGATATTGCTTTGGGTCCATAGCTGGCAGAAACTTTGAAGAGGCTCCACTGTTTGATGTCTTTGCTTCTCTCAGTGGCTTGTTTTCTTGCTGCTGTTTCTGTTATCTTCACATTCTAGATCCAAATACCCTCATGTTAATTCGAAGTATCAAAAAATTACCAAATTTTGTAAAATGCGTACTTTCCCCGAGGTCCACTACTACTGATGATTTTAGAAACCAAAGCTGGGCCCTGGCGTGGTGGCTCACACCTGTAATCCCAGCACTTAGGGAGCCTGCGGTAGGAGGGGTGTTTAAGACCAGGAGTTCAAGACTAGCCTGGGCAACATAGTGAGAAAAGAAAAGAGAAGAAAAGCAAAAGCAATGCTGGAGGATTGCTAAGACTCAAGAGCTTGAAAAAACAAAAAATAAAACTGCTTTCTCCACTCTTACCTTGCATTCTCCCAGCATGGTGGGTTGATGAGGAGAGGAGACTCTTCCTTACTTCTGTCATTATTCTTCCACATACCGGCTTTTGTTTTGTTGTGTTTGGGGTGTGTGTTTGGTGGCATGAGGGCATTAATGCCCTTCCTGCTTGACCTGTCAACCTTGCTTTTGTCGTCTGAGGAAAACTGACTTTTGCAGCTTTCTGCTCTGACCCTTCAGTTCAAGTTGAGTAAACGAACCTTAGCCTAGAAACTTCTGTGGATCCACTTCTGTGGATTTTCAGGTTTTGAATCATTTTGGAGAAGCAGGAGGTAAACTGATGTCCTGGCAGACTGCTGTCTGTTTTCTCACTTGCCTCTGCGTACATAAGGTATTTGATGCCTATCCTCAAAGATGTTTTTACCTAACCACCAGAATATCTGATTGGCAAAGACACTGTCTAATTTAACAAGTTCCTGGGGTATTTAAGCTTTGGTTTCCAGAGAACATTGTCACTGAGAGGATTGAACTTTGAGGTGAATGCTTTATGCTGTTTCATATGACAAAGTGTATTTTGTTGATAGTTGTAGCTAGGCCTCTTATAACAGTAAATTATTTGGTTATAAGTGTCAGGACCACAGAGAAAAATAAACCAAAGTCCCTCACTTCATTTCTCATTTTTATTTTCAGGTTCGTGACTTAAGACAATTTCTTTCATTTTTTCTTTTCTTTAATCTGAGGCTTCAATGCTTGTTGGTATCTATTCAACCCAACAGCCGACAATGACCACTCACTATCTATGCCCAAGTGTTCATTTTTAGTTTTGGGGGGTTGCTATTTTTAAGGAATTGTGTTTATAATTCAAATTTCAGTGCTGCAGGGAACCAAAAAGGCCATAGAGTTCAATAATCCCATTTTTAAAATGGAAAAACTGAGGCCCTGAAGCAGTGTCTTGTTCCAGTTTCTACAGCTTATCTCCCACAGAAGTGGGGGTACACCCAGGCCTCTCACCCTAGACCTGGTGCTTTTTTCCAGGGACAATACTGTTCTCCTCTTCCTGTCCCCTGCCTACTTCTGACCTTTCTTTGGGCTTTCCAAAATGTTGTAGGACATGAAATTCCAAAAATCCCGTTTGATTAGAGTTTTTAGCAGTTGGCCTTCAGATACCAACTGCCTTAAAAAATAGCCCATCTCTTATCGATAGAAATTATCCGAGCTGATCTTTAATTCCCTGTTCCCTAGGACCCGTATCCTTTCCAGCTGGTTATTAATTATCAGGCAATATCCTCTTGAGCTGTCTCTACTTCTTAATTACCTTATTAATTGTAATCACATAAATTGATCTCTCTGACATTCTAAGTCTGACTCACTGAGAAAATATGTCTAATATTCACCAGAGACTCCAAGGATCTCACCCCCTTATTATTTCCATTATGCAGACTGATATCACTAGAAGCCAGCTGTGACTGCTTAGATGCGCTGGCCTCATCCTGATCACAATTAGCATGTCCTTTAACAACTCTCTCTTGGTCTTTCTTGCTTCCTCAGACACACGTGAGACTTAGTTCATTTCCTCCCTGCTCTCAGTCTTTAATCTTTAAAATGGAAGGAATTTCCCCCTTATTATTATCTTGTGGTAATCCTTTATTTGCAATTCAAGGCAATTATGGGGAGAAAACATGAATATGAATGTATTTTAGTTCTTTAAGGTTTTTACTGTAACATTGCACCCTAAGGGCTTCATGCTCAAGAAAACATTTAAAAAAATTTTTTGTCAAGTTTTTATGTACAAAAATGGTCTCTTCATGGTGTTATTTGAGAATTCATTTTTTTCCCCTTCATGACAAGGTACACTACTGTGATCCTTGCCTTTTCCCCTAGGTTCCACTTAACTTTTATGAAGTGACAAGAGTAAACAGGTTCTTATAAATAAGTTGGTCATTGTTTCATACAATCTTTTACTGTATTGTATTAGAAGTAGTTGTTTTTGGTAGAAAAGTAATGTTAAGGACTAGAATCTCTCTCTTTTTGAGTTAGAATCTCACTCTGTTGCCCAGACTTAAGTACAGTGGCATAATCATGGCCCATTGCAGCCTCGACCTCCCAGGCTCAAGTGATTCTCCTGCCTCAGCTTTCTGAGCAGCTAAGATACCAGTGTGTACCACCATGCCCAGCTAATGTGTATGTATGTATGTATTTAGTAGAGGTCTTGCTATGTTACTCAGGCTGGTCTTGAACTACTGGGATTCTCCCACCTTGGTCTCCCAAAGTGCTGGCATTATAGACATGAACTCCCACACCCAGCCGTAGAATCTCTATTTTTTTTTTTTTTCTTTTTTTAAAAAGGGAGTTAGAAAATTCCTATGTATGTTTATTTGCAGTTGGGGAAACATTATTTCCAATTTCTTAGAAATGAGCGTATAAATTTTAAAAATTCCAGTATCTTTCATGATGAGAAAAGTGGGCAGTCAAGGACCCAATTGATGATCCATGTCATTGAGTCTCTCCCTGTAGCTGAGTACCTGCAGAACTTTGCCAGAGGTATTCTATAGACACCACTGTCTGAAACCATTCCAGCTGAACACCTCATCTTTTCACTTATCCAACCCAAACCAAGAACCTGGAAGCCATCCACATGGCTCTTCCCCTACCACTGTGACCTGCCAAATTGTTCCATCTAATCAGTCATTTAGTTCAGTTCTGCTGGTTTGGTTCCCTTATTGTCTTTCTTCTTTGACCCATTTCTTCTACTGCTGCTGCTTTAGCTCCGTTCCTCGTCCTCTCTTTCTCAAGCTATTGCTGCAATCTCCTTTCTGAGTTCAATGGTATCTCATCTCTCCGTGAATGACTTACAAGGTCCTTCATGACCAGCCTCACTAGTCTGATATTGCTACTGTCCTTTCTCTCATCCTGCACTTCAGCCATCTTGGACTCCTGGACATCTTGGACTATTGACAGATCCCCAAATATATGTGACTTTCCCATACCCTTACATGCTCTTTTCTTTTCTTGAAATGTTGTTCCCAAACAATTTTATTAGTCAACCTCCTATTCATGCTTCAAGACCCAGTTCAAGCATCTTTTTCTGGAAAGCATTTTTGGAATCATTCTCTCCATTGTGCACTTTAATTTGTATATAACTCATTATTACACTTGTTAATTGTATTGCCATTGTTGGTTGTAGATTGCATTTCCTTTAACAATCTAAGTTCCTCAAAAGGAGAAACTATGACTTTTTATTTTTCCCATCTTCAGTATTTATTGCATTATCTAACACAGTAAATTCTCAGTCAATATTAATTGATGAAGAGAGTTCATGATCCTTTGAGATTTCTTCATGTTTGATTCTTCTATGATTTATGATTTTAGACTTATTTTAGGTTGCTACATTGATTCAAATGTCAGGGGCCAATTTGTTGCTCAACTATTGTTTTTTATCAGCCTGCTCCTAAATAGTAACTGCTCTTTCCCTGAAAGAGTTGAGGGTACAATGTAGGAGAACCCATCACTTTGTGCAGCAATAAAAATGGCAGAGTGTGCCACTCTACAGATGAGTAAGGAGAAGCTTTTGAAGTGAAACTGACCTCAATTTACATTTTAGTTATCATCCTGACTCCATGTCTGACTTAGGACAAGGTTGGTTGACTTTTCTGAGTCTCAAAGTTGTCATCTGTAAAATGGTAAGAATAACACCTGACTCGCAAGTTTATTGTAAGAATTAGATCGGGTGATATCTGTAAAAGATTTGCTATAGTCCTGGAATAATAGTAGCTTCTCAATAAATAGTAGTTATTTTTATTGCATTAGCTTCTAGAGAGCATAGGCAGAGAGAAGTGTGATACTGCTTTCTGGTAACCAAGAGACTCTTCCTTCAAAGATAAGTATACTACTGGGATTCTTAGTAATTCATAGAAAAAAGAAAAGTATCTATTTTCTCAGTTCTTCCAAGAATGGTAGCTAACTAGTATCATCCTTTGCATAGGTGAGATGTTAATTCATTATATACAAAGGATGGCTTAGGGCATTCATTCTCTTCCTCTGAAAAAGGCAGGGTGACCCCCCCCCATACTCAGAATGGGCTTCAAATGTACTTTTAGAATCTGTAATAAAGTTTTCAAGACTCTTAGGAACATCTTGGGTTAGTGAAAAATAAAAGAGTTTCTTTTTATATATCTTTTAACTGTGTTGTGCTTCTGTGCTAGAAGAAACCATTTTGTAATCAAAAGACCTTTGGACGAGAGGTCAGAAGATGGATTCAACAGCTTATTCTAGGGATGGCTTATGCACCAAGTCCCTTATGCACCAAGAACTTCTATGTGTTTACAGTGAGGATAAGACTCACCCTGTTGATTTCTCCTGTTCTTGACATTTTAAAATCATGTATATATTTGAACATGCCTTACAATATATAAAGTGCTATAAAATCTTAGTTGTTATGAAGATGATTATTCTGCTTTGTTGACTGCCAAATCAGGATGCCCCTGATGAGCCCAGAGCTCTACCAGCAACTCAATTACTCAATTGATTCAGAAATGAAGAAACAAGTGACTTTAGTTGAAATTGTCAACTTTTGTGTTTTGTTTGTTCGTTTGTTTATTTATTTATTTATTTATTTGTTTGTTTCTGTCTTTCAGTTTTGCGCTGCCAGGCTTTCCTTGGCCTTTTTATTGACAATTGAAGATCTGCTCATGTGATCCCAGGTGCTATTTCTAGCTGCCCTTCTGACAAATGTTAAAAACTCAAAGCATCTGTCAACCCCATCGGACCACTGACTGATTTCCCAAACCATAAGGTATCGCCAAAAGGCCTGGGTGAATCTCTTAAGGCACTAAGTGGAGTTATCTTCTCATTTATCTGTGTAGGTCAGAAGCATTAAGAACGAATGAATTTAATCTTTCTCACTCTTTCTCTCTGTCTCTCTCTTTTCCTTCCCTTCTCTGTTTCTTTCTGTCTTTCTCTCATTCTCTCTCTCTCCTTCTCTGTTTTTCTCTCCTTTATCTCTCTCTCCTTCCCACTTTTTCCCATCCTTCTTTTCCTCTCTCCCCTCTCTCTCCTCTCTTTTTTCTCTATTTCTCTCTCCCTTTCTCTCCTCTCTCTTTTTCTCTCTTTCTCTCTGTTTTCTCTCTTGTCTCTCTCTCTCTCACTCTATCTCCCTTTCTCTCTCTCTTTCCCTCCTTTTCTCTCTCCCTCCCTTTCTCCCTCTCCCCTTCTTTTTCAATATGACCTGGCTACAGAATTGAGTCTCTGTTTGCTACTAGACTTCCCCTCTGGACATCAGTGCACCCTCTCTTTTCAGAGCAGCAGAAATCAAGACAGATTCTGTGCCAATTACCTTAGTGAAGATAAAGTTAACAAATTTTTCGTCTTTCTCACTCATCCACTGCTAGAAAAAAATGTTGCAAGATCCCTGGTAGTGTTTCAGACCCTCTGACTTAAGACTTGAGTTACTTAGATCTTACCTTACTACAAAAAAAACCTGATGCTTCATCTCCAGCCAAGCTGTTCTGTTCTCATGAACTCCCGAACCATGCCATGTTCTGCTTCTTGATCTTGGTTCTCCACTTGGAACACCTGACATTCCCTCTCTCAAAGTGGAAAAATGAAACAAAACAGGAAACCATCAATGATAGCTCTGTTCCCCCAATGCTTTCTAGACCCTTCCAGCTTCCACTTAGATCTCCATTCTCACTAACCCTATGTTATTTATTGTTCATATGAAACATTTTGAAAATTACAAAAAATGTCGTGTGTTTTATTTTTTATTTATTTATTTTTTATTTTTTTTTGAGTTGGAGTCTCACTCTGTCGCCCAGACTGGAGTGCAGTGGCCGCTCCCGGCCACCGCAGCCTCGACCTGCTGGGCTCCGGCGATCCTTCTGCTTCAGCCTTCCAAGTAGGTGGAACTACAGACGCGCGCTATCATGCCCAGCTAAATTTTTTTGATTTATTGTAGAGATGA
>CAUYQG010245291.1:0-30812 GCA_963574415.1 Tarsius wallacei
GGGACTAGAAAGAAAAATTGCCGGGCTTGGTGGCTCGGCCTGTAATCCCGCGCTTTGGGACGCTGAGGTGAGTGGATTGCCTGAGTCCGCGGGTTCGAGACCCGCCTGGGCAACTTGGCGAGACCTCATCTCTACAATAAATCAAAAAATTGGCCGGGCGTGGTAGCGCGCGCCTGTCGTTCCAGCTACTTGGAAGGCTGAGCAGAAGGATCGCCGGAGCCCAGCAGGTCGAGGCTGCGGTGGCCGGGAGCGGCCACTGCACTCCAGTCTGGGCGACTGAGTGAGACTCCAACTCAAAAAAAAAAAAAAGAGAAAAATTATGTTTCAGAAGAAAGTTATGGCATACTTTTTATTAGATTCTAGCCCTGATCATTGTTTTTGAGTTTTTTGTTATTTGCCCACAATTTGTACTGAATTCTGGATTATCTCCTGGCTATAACAAGTTGTTTTTTTTTAGAGTTGGAGTCTCACTTCTGTCGCCTGGGCTGGGGTGCAGTGCCATGCTCACGGCTACCGCAGGCTCCACCTGCTGGGCTCAGGCATCCTTCCGCCTCAGCCTTCCAAGTAGCTGGAACTACAGACACACGCCATCATGCCCGGCTAGTTTTTGTGATTTATTTTAGTGAGGAGGGCTTGTCTAGTTGCCAGTCTGGTCTCGAACCCCTGGGCTCAGGCAATCCTCTCGCCTTGGCCTCCCAAAGTGCTGGGATTATAGACTGAGTCACTGCACCCGGCCTATATCAAGTCTTTAAAGAAGAACTTGGATTTAATTTTCTTTATGATGTTTTTAGTTGACTGCCTAATGGAATAAGGTCTTTTTGTTGTTGTTCTGGCATACAAATTCTCTCTTTGGTTGTAATCCTATGTGCTTTATATTTCTACTATTTAAATTATTCAAGCTATGTATTTCTCATTGTTCTACTTTTACAAGAAAACTAAAATCATGATATTCCAAAGACTAGAGATGATTCAACATATGGCAGCAGTTTTAAATCCATGACTTGTTGAGTTGGTTACCCTTTGGACTGAGTTATTTTGTTCTGGTTTATGATTATATTATTGTAATCATAAACATAGTTATTTTCCTGGCTACTAAGTTACTCATGATTTGCTGTTCTGCTTACTTTAGATCAATAGCTAAAGTCAAAGTAATGGTTGCATAGTGATTCGAGAGAATTCATTGTTCCTTTTCCCAAGTCTCTTGACTTTATTAAAGTAGCCTTGTGTCATGGCCTGCTACTCCATGTTGCTAGCAATCTTGTCTGCCTGCACGAACAACATTCTTTCCCCCAAGCCAACGGTCATGATTTCTTGGCCTTCCCAGCACCTAGGGATGAAGAGCTCCATCACTCCAACCTAAGCAGTGCTTTGTCATCAATGCTTCCATGGAAAGATTGTTTTTAATCAAAAGGGGGAAATAATAACCTACTGGTCCCATTGGACAGCTTACTTTAAAATTAACCTGCCTTGGAGGGTCTCGTGGTTCATGGTGATATCCTATTCTGGAGTAAAGAATCTTATGGGGCAACCCCCTCAGATCCCCTCCCGCTCTGGGAGATTTTCTGTCTTCTCAATAAATCCTGCTTTTTAAAAAAAAAGAAAGAAAATCTTATGAGTTTTTCGAACTGTTGACATACCAATTAATGTATAATCTACTGAAGGATGCTGATTTATTTCTGAATCAAAAGGTTTTACTAACTGTCTTGCATGTAGACATCTTAGCCTGTATGTTGCAATCTCTACCCAATGGTTTTATTAGACCCTTCAATGACAAAGGATTACTCTAGTATGAGGAATCCCTCTCCGGTTCCTTGAAATGTCCTATAAAAGCTGTTCAACTTTTAGCATACTCCGGAACACTCCCAGCTGGATTGATGTATCTTTCTGGGTCAGTCCTCACATTTGGCTTCCAATAAACCTCTATCAAATGATGTCTGTCTCAACAGCCTTCATTTCAGACAACACTCTCCAGTTTCAGAAATGTGGGTTTTTATGAAGACCAAAACCATACCAAGTTTTAGTTAGAATACACCATGAGATGACAGGGTGTTAGATCAACCACTGCAGGGTGGAGAAGTCTGGAAGCAGAGGGAGAAAGAGGAAACGATTGTGGAATAGAAAGGAAAGAGAATTCAAAAGGGAGTCATTCTCTTTCCAAACTCTATCCTTCCAGGGTGATAGTGGCTTTTAACATCATCATTGGAGAAAGAACCATACTGCCTGTCCTATGACATTTTGATGTAGGCCCACTTTTTTTTTTGTAGCTGCAGTAGCTTTCCCAGCAGTTGAAGCTGCTTAAAGAGAGTACTCACTTTTGGCAGGGCACAGTGGCTCACGCCTGTAATCCTAGCACTTTGGGAGACTGAGACTCAAGGATTGCTTGGGCCCAGGAGTTCGAGGCCAGCCTAGATAATATAGCGAGGTCTCATCTCTACAAAAATAAAAAAATTAGTCTGTAGTCCCAGCACTCGAGAGGCTGCGGTGGAAGGATTGTCTGAACCCAGGAGGTCAGGGCTGTGGTGAGCCTTTGAAATATAACTAAACTTGCTAAAAATATATTTGAAATATAACTAAATTTGCTAAACAAAATAGTCTTTTAAACAAAGTAATCTTTTAATTAATTAAGGCATAATTGAATAAAGTATTTTCTCTCAAAAACCTAACACCTACTCTCCACACATGGAAATTTTCACATCTTTTCTTATTCTGCCATTTCCAAGTGCTGTAACCTTACACATTCCAACATATATTTCTTAAATGACTTGCTACCCACTTTGGAAATCACAAACTCTTATATCTGATAGGGATCTCTTTCCAGGGTTTTTATTTCAAAATTAAGGAAAACGTAGAAATGATCATTTTTTTAAAAAATCACAGTTATCACTGGATTCTAAAAAAAGTTTCCCGTAAAGAGCATACTTTGAGCTCCAAACATGTTTTTTTCTGAAGGGAAGTATCCAAGTATATTGCTTTATGAATCTGTCTTAGATGCACAAGCACACTATCTTGCTAAATCAATCTCTCTCCGGCCCATGCCCTCTGTCTGGCTTAACGGTACTTTTCTTGGTTTTCGAGTTGCGGTCTCACTCTGTCCCCCAGGCTGGAGTGCAGTGGCACGGTCACAGCTCAACCTCCCGGGCTCAGACGGTCCTTGCTCTTCAGTCTCCTGAGTAGCTGGGACTACAGGCATGTGCCATCATGTTTGGATTCTTTTTTTGATTTTTTTTTTGTAGAGACAAGTTCTCGCTGTGCTGCCCAGGACGGTCTTGGACTCCTGGCCTCAAGCGATCCTCCCGCCCAGGCCTCCCAAAGTGCTGGGAGTAAGCCACCATGCCCGGCCTGAGGGTACTGTTATGATGTCATAATAAGGCGCTTTCCATCATGTACATCAGTGACTTGCAGCCATGGTATTGCCTGTCACAGACTCTGAAGCTTCTCTAGCGCCATGTGATTTTACAGGAAGTGGACCTTGGATTTGTGTTTTCAGTGATTCCACACAGTAGGGAGGATCATCACTAAAAATACGGGACCTGAGAGGACCCACACTTAGCATTTTTATTAAGAGGAAACTTCATTCAAACAAACTCTAAGGCCATCTTAAAAGGAAGAGGAAGACACAGAGGCATATACCATTGTCTCCAGAGTTACCCATGATGTACTGCTGGGGTACAGTGGCTTCCTGAGATTCCGTGTATTGATATAGTTCTGAGGAGTTTTCTTTTCTTTTTTTCCTGCTGGGCTCCGGCGATCCTTCCGCCTCAGCCTTCCAAGTAGCTGGAACTACAGGCGCGCGCTACCATGCCCGGCTAATTTTTTGATTGATTGCAGAGATGAGGTCTCGCCAAGTTGCCCAGGCGGGTCTCGAACCCGCGGGCTCAGGCAATCCACTCACCTTGGCCTCCCAAGGCGCGGGATTACAGGCTGAGTCACCGAGCCCAGCCAGGAGTTTTATTTTCATTGCTAGCTGTCAGAGTATCTGTTTAGCTGTGGCCAACTTTTTTTCTCCTAGCCTCAATTATGTAGTGTGTAAAATAGGAATGACGGTACCTGATAGCGTGATTGTGTTGAGAAGATAATAAACGTAAACTGCCTCGCTGGTTGTTTTAGTTGGAGATCTTTCGGTGCAAAGATAAGAAATTCATTGAAAGGACTTCAGAGAAAATAAAGGCTTATTAAAGAATACAAATATTGGCAACCAAGGAAAAACTATACCAGAGAGGAGACGAATGGGTATGCAGCTGAGTCTCAGTCTGTCTTTTCTCTGACCCTCTCATGTCTGCTCTAGTCTTTTTTTAAAATTTATTTCATTAATTTATTAATTTTTTATTTTAAAGCTGTGGGGTACAATGCAGGATTAGGTATACATGTGGTCATCGTACAGGTAAAGTTTGGGCCTCCCTTTGGTCCCCACTTTGTCTGGTTTGAGATCAGGCACCCTTATTGATGCTGTGTTCTCCCTGCCCTTCCTCCTGCTCCCCCTGCAATATTCTGCTACTGCAGATCCCTTTCTTATAGTATTTTGTTAAATGCTGCTCCAGTCTCATCTTTCTGTGAACCAGCTTAGTCACTCAAATGGCCTCTCTGGTCTCCAGCCAATATAGTCAGTCACCTGGAATGAGCACCCACCACTCACCGGTCACTCTTTTTTTTTTTTCGTTTGAGTTGCTGAGATTTCTGATTGTCAAAATTCATCCTTCAGAGCAGATATGTCAAACCCGTGGTGCATGGACCATATGCAGCCCAGGAGAACTAGTAATGAGGCCCCACAAAATCTTTTAACATCATGTTTTGTTTTTTTTTTTGAGTTGGAGTCTCTCTCTGTTGCTCAGGCTGGAGTGCAGTGGCATGTTCACAGCCACCACAGCCTCAATCTGCTGGGCTCAGGTGATCCTTCCATCTTAGCCTTCCAAGTAGCTGGAACTACAGGCATGTGTCACCATGCCCGGCTAAATTTTTGATTTATTGTAGAGATGAAGTCTTGCCAAGTTGCCCAGGCTGTTCTCAAACCCGTGGGCTCAGGCAATCCTTTCACCTCGGTTCCCAGCATGCTGGGATTATAGATGTGAGCCACCGTGCCTGACCACATCATGTGTTTTTTAGTGTTTATTTTCTTTGAGACCCCATGTGTAGTTCCATTTTTGAAGTTCCAAAGCAATACTGTGCTTGAAGTGAAACTTAAATTATGGCAAGCCCTAATTATAGAAGATAATTTAACACATTTTATTACACTGGCTAAACACAGTCCTGTGAACTGTCAAAAATATGCAGCTTTGCTTTCTGTCTTAATACAGGAATTTGAAAACAGATTTCAAGATTTTTGGCAAAATAATCACTATATTGCTCTATCTGCTACAATGTTTTCAGTTCACATTAGTATTTTGCTGCAAATTTTAAAATGGAATGCATCGAGTTGCAATCAGACATTCAACTGAAAGAAAAACGTGACCATATCTCTTCATTGGACTTTCATAAGACCTATCTTCCTAGGAAAAAAAATCCCGTGCCTCAGTCACACTTTATTCATGACATCGACTTTTGGCAGCACATATATTTGTTGTTTTCTTATGAAGCACACGAAGGGCATAACTTGAACAAACATTCTGATGAGCACCTTGAGAATTCACTAAGAATTGCGACCACTTCGCTCAAACCAGAGGTACACAGATTCATTCGACAAAATCAAGGTCAAATTTCCCACTAGTTTGATGTTGCTCTCATTTTCCTAAACTTTATAATGAAAACTATAAACAAATAAAAGAAGTCTATGTCTATACACTAACCATATTATATAATTTATGTGTGGCCCAAGACAATTAATTCCTCTTTACTCGGTGCGGCCCAGGGAAGCCAAAAGTTTGGACACCCCTGCCCTAGAGCAAAGAAAGAAGTCCTAGTTTGTTGGTCAGGCCCTGGAAGACTGTCCTTGGGGGCCATATTTCTGCATTCATTAAGTGGTGGAAGAGAGGTCTGAAGCACTAGGGGTGATTCCTACGGAAGGCACTCTGGGTGGGGCAGACAGCAATGAATAACTCTGTTATTTTTTGTAGAGATGAGGTCTGGCTATGTTGCTCAGACTGGTCTCATACTCCTGGCCTCAAGTGATTCTCCCACTTCAGCCTCCCACAGTGCTAGCATTACAGGTGTAAGCCACCATGTCCAGCAATAACTCTACATGAGTGTCTAGCTGGCACTCCATAGACATTTGCTGTTCTTTCTGCCCGTCCCCTTTCTTCTGAGTCACTTTCTTCCTAACACCAAAACCCTAAGGAGGGGATTACAGGTTCAAGGATGACTTTTAAAAATTTTTTATTTATTACTTATTTTTGAGTCAGGCTGTCACTCTGTGGCCCAGGTTGGAGTGCAGTGGCACGACCATGGCTCACCGCAGCTACGACCTGCTGGGCTCAGGTGATCCTTCCACTTCAGCTTTCCAAGTAGCTGGAAGTACAGGTGCGCGCCACCATGCCTGGCTAATTTTTTGATTTATTGTAGATACGAAGTCTCGCCAAGTTGCCCAGGCTGGTCTCGAATTCCTGGGCTCAGGCAGTTCTCTCACCTTGCACTCCCAAAGTTCCAGTGATTACAGGTGTGAGTCATCACGCCCGGCCACAAGGATTACCTGTGAGCTATGCTTGGGAGAAAGGACTCTTTCTATACCAGTGAAGGAGGCTGGGCGAAACGATGAGCAATACTTATGTGCTTTTTGCCACACTAGAGCCAGAATGGATACACTGTTTTAAGTCATCTTCTGCAATGTTGTGGGCAGCAGCAGCTGGTGACTAAGTACACTGAAAATGGATCATAAACGTTATGAAAGTTACCAAGTCACTATGACCAGATGTCTCTTGGAACCTAGTGAAATAGATAATTAACTTATTAGGTCTCTGGGACGCCTTCGGACATAGCACCTTCTATTTCCTCCATTCCTGTAATTGCTGGATGACGATTTCCCCCTCTTGCCGGACTCTGAGCTACACAATTGGGGGTGGGATGAGGACTGTGTCCACCTTGGTACCCAGCAGAGTACCTGCCCAATATTAGATGCTAGTATTTTCTTTCTTCTTTTTGAGTCAGAGTCTCACTCCGTAGTTCAGGCTGGAGTGAAGTGGCATGATCACGGCCACTGCAGCCTCGATCTGCTGGGCTCATGTGATCCTTCTGCCTCAGCCTCCTGAGTAGCTTGGACTATCGATGTGCGCCATCCCATGTGACTAATTTTAAAATTTTTATTGTAGAGATGAGGTCTCGCCATGCTGCCCATGCTGGTGAATCTCAAACTTGTGGGCTCAGGTAATTCTCTCACCTCAGCCTCCCAAAGTGCTGAGATTACAGGCGTGAGCCGCCACATCTGGCCCATTTTCTTAATTATAAACAAACTTATGCAAGAGACTTTCAAATGCGGCTGGTTTCTCTGAGACAATCACTGAATTATGTATGAACTTAGAGACTGTGTTTTGCTCCACTGAAGCTCACCGTTACTACTTCCATCTTTCATAACCTTCAAGTAAACACTGTTGCGTTGTCTCCTGAGTTTCTCATTTTTGAGAGCTGCCTATTCAGAACAGTGATGCCCATTGTGTAGATTTGCCCTAAAAAAGGGTACCCAGACGAGGGTGCTTGAGAAGGGGTTGGAATTCAGACCTCAAGGAATGCAGTCTTAAAAAAAAGGAAGAAAGAACAAAAGCCAGGCACAGTGTCTCAGGACTATAATCTAAGCACTTTGGACGGCTGAGGCAGGAAGACCACTGAGTCCAGGAGTTTAAGTCCAGCCTGGGCAACATGAGACCTCCTAGCTACAAAAAATAAAAAAAAACCTGAACTGGGAGTGATGGCGCACACCTGTAGTCCCAGCTACTTGCCAGGAGTTTGAGGCTGTGGTGAGCCATGATCATGCCACTACACTCTAGCCTGGGCAATCGAGTGAGACCCCCAACTAAAATAATAATAATAATAATAATAATAATAATGATAATAATAATACTTTCTTGATCTCCATTAAGCCTGCTGGTACAGATTTCATTGGCTCAGAGAGATACTGGTTTCTATTTGGTTTGTCCAAAAGGGGTGGGTGTCTTTTTCTAACTGCCAGGGGGCACTATATGCACTAGGATCTCCTAGCCAGCTTCACCATGACAAACTCCTGATGGCTGGGCTACCTGGAAAATGGAGATACAGATTAAGGCACCTATTCTGAGTAGATCTGGGAAGATAATCCATTTGCCGGATGGCAGCCAATTTATTATTTTGCCTCTGGTATTTAACACAAACTTAGCCCTTTATAGGCTTATAAATGCCTGACCATGACAGCCTAATCATGATGTTCCAACAAGGGATAGTGATAGTGGGATATTCAATAACTGTTCCAGACAATTGCTGACCTGCTTATGTTGGCAGTTGGTGTCCTCGCTGAAGTCAAAATAGAATATTTTGGGCGATAACTTCACAAACCAAAATTCCCAGTTTAGTCTGGAGTGTGTTCTCTATTCCAAGGCAGTGAAGATTGAGAGGCAAGTTTCCTATTATTATTGTTATCATCATAATTTTACTTTTGGTTTTGTGTTCATCTTAGCCATGGGTGTGGGAAATAATGAACTTGTGTCTGGCCACTGGCTAATCTGCTTATGCAATTGCTTCTGCTATCACTGAAAGCCAAGAGGGTGGAGATTATCCAAGGCAAGACATTATTCAGCAGAGCCCTACAGAGCATATCATCAATTTCCACAGCAAATTACTTTTCCACGTTCTGAGCCTAGATTTCAATATTTTCCTCATTAACTCTGGACCATGTTTGAGAACAAACTGCTCCAGACAGAATCAAATTAAGGGCAAGCCTGTCTTTCACACCTGAAAATGAGCTTCTCTGGAAATATAAGCTGTCAAAAATACAGAATGAATAGTATTTATAAACATGTGTCTTGGACTTGGCCAAGTATAGCTCATTCTGGAGAAATTAAATGGAAGTAATGCTTGTGCTCTGGAATGCTGTGATTTTGATATCAAGACCATAAAAACCACAGGACAGACATCCTGAAAAATACTCGCCCCTGTTATTGTCTGTTTCAAGAAACTAGGGTTAGTGCTAGGAAGTAGAAGACAGTATAACCCAAGACCCAAGAAATAAAAATAGACTAAAAAAGAAGACAAGATGTTCTAACAGGGTCAAGTAAACATTATGAGTTACAGCTGTGGACAGGCTGGTTACGAAGTGGTCAGTAGTGGCAGCATTAAAAAATAAGTTTATTGGTCTGTTGCCTTAATAATGGGGGAAACTGTTATATTGTTCTAAGTTCCTCTTTCAGAAGTCATATATGGTCCATTGTCTAAACGAAATTAAGCCTCAAATTTCCAGGAAGATAGGTACCCAGAATTTTTCCTTGACTATTACCATTTATTTCATAATTAGAGAATAAATATGTATTAAATTTTAAAAAGGACACCCAGACAATGGACAGGAGGGAAGGAAGCATAAAATGACACAATGTAGTTTATCACCACTATGGTTCATCACCACTGTCTATGAGCCACATGGGACCATTAACCACTTAAAATGTGGCTATTACACCTGAGGAACTGACTGACTGTACGTATGTATGTATGTGAGTTGGGGTCTCTGTCACACCGGCTGGAGTGCAGTGGCATGATCATGGTCACTGCAGCCTCAACCTCCTGGGCTTAGGTGATTCTTCCACTTCAGAATTCCAGGAACCTAGGACTACAGGTGTGCACCACCATGCCTGGGGCCTATGCTGTCCAGGCTGGTTTTGAACTCCTCCCCCTCAGCCTTCTAAATTGCTGGGATTACAGGCATGAGCCACCAAGCCTGGCCCTCACTTCCTCTCCATTTTTATGCACCTCTCTTAGCTTAGGCCCATCACACATCACTGGGGCTGTTACAGCTTAACTACTTTCCTGTCTCTAGTCTAACACTCTGGAAGGCCAGACAATTATAATTAAGTTTTAAAACTTTTTGAAGTATAAAAAACATACAACAGACACGTCTCAAAAGAAGACATCCGAGCAGCCAACAGACACATAAAATAAAAAATAAAAAGACATGCAGAAGAGCACAAAATTATAAGCACACAGTCTCACTTGTAACCACAAGGTGAACACAACCTAGTAAACAAAGAATCGAGTTAAAGAAAATAACTTTATCATACCCCAGATGACCCCCATTTATGATCCTTTCTCCAAAGGTAACATTATCTTTACTTCTGATACACAAATCAGCTTTGCCTGTTTCCCATAAATGGAATCATGGGAGTGTACATTCCTTTGTGTCTTTTCCCCCTCCATATTATGGTTGTGGAATTCATTCATGTGATGTGTATCTGGGGTTCATTCATTTCCACTGCGGTATAGACACTTAATATATAAAATGCACAATTTACTTATTTTCTAAAGCAGCAAAAGAAAATTAATACCCACAACCTATCCATCCATTCTATTCTTCATGAACATTTTGGTTGTTTCGTTTTAGGCTATTATGAATAATGCTGTTTTTAACATTTAAAACTGCTTTTGCATACACATTTTTGTAGATCCACCTGTAGCAGTGAAGTTACTAGATAACAGAGTATGCACATGTTGTTTTAGAAGATTCTGCCAGTTTTCCAAAGTAGTTTTATCACTCTACACTCCTATAGGTAGTATATGAGAATTAATGTTCTACATGCTAATATTTGATATTGTCAGTGTACTGTTTTATAAGCATTTTAATGGTGTACCTTATTGCAATTTTACAAGCAATTCTTGATTAATGACGCTCAGCACCTTTTTGTTTATCAGGCACTGCCTTTATATTTTCTTTATTTTAAAGATGGACATTGCCTTTAAATGGTTGTCTTTTGACGTATGTTTTTACATTGTTTTTAATGACTGTCTTTTGAAGTGCCTGCTTAAGTTTTTTGCTTACTTTTCTATGCATGGCCTATCTTTGTATTGATTTGTAGCATTTCTTTACATATTAACTTACATTAACTATAGATATGTTCTTTTCAATGGCTTTCTCATTCTTTTTTTTTTTTTTTTTGACTTGGAGTCTCACTGTCGCCCAGACTGGAGTGTGGTGGCCGCTCCCGGCCACCGCAGCCTCGACCTGCTGGGCTCCGGCGATCCTTCCACCTCAGCCTTCCGAGTAGCTGGAATTACAGGCGCGCGCTACCACGCCCGGCTGATTTTTTTTTATTGTAGAGATGAGGTCTCGCCAAGTTGCCCAGGTGGGTCTCGAACCTGTGGGCTCAGGCAATCCACTCACCTCCGCCTCCCAAAGGCGCGGGATTACAGGCTGAGCCACCGAGCCCAGGCTTTCTTATTCTTAATGGAGTCTCTGATGAACAGAAGTTTTTCATCTGAACGTACTCCATTTTATCATTGTTCTCCTTCATGACCAAGGTTTTTTTGGTCCTGCTTAAGACATCTTCCCATATTCCTAGATTTTGAAGTAATGAAGCAATTTCTTAGAAATGCTATTTTGTCTTTCAGTTTAGATTTACAATCCAGTTAAAATACATTCTTTGTATGTATATGGTGTGAGGCAAGGGCTAAGTTTATTTTATATAATTACCAATTACATCACTAAAACTTGCTGAAAAGTCCTATTTCTGGAATGTTTCTCGTAACATTTCAGAATTAGGTCCTCTATTACTACAAAAAACAGTTCCAAGATTGGGATGGCATTCTATAGATATGTTTGAGGAAAAAAAGTAGGTATTTATAATACCAAGTCTTGTAGCCATGATTTACTTAGGTCTTTAATTTCCTTAGTAATGTTTTGTGATACTCTATGTGGACATCTTGTGCATTTTTTTAACTCTAAAAAGTTGAGTTTCTAGATTTGTTTCTAAAAAGTTTTTACATTATTGTAAATTTAAAAATGTTGTATTCTAATACTTGTCCCTGGCGTTTGCATATAACCTTGAATTTTGTATATTGACTCTGCAGCCGGGAACTTGCTAAACTCACTGAATTCTAGAAGCTTATATGCAAGAACAATTCTTGTTGGGTTTTCTACATTGACAGGTGGCTAGGTCACAGACTGTTTGCTGAGCCCCACTTTGGTATGTCTCCCAGAGCCTTTGTGTGGTGTGTGCTTGATGGCATGGTGGATATGGCAGCAGCTTCAAACTGCCACTAACAGGCAGTGTTGAGTCAAGCTTTCCAAGGTCGTCCCTGCTCACCTAGCTACCCTGTAAATTGAATCAATGGTGCCAAACCCATCTCCAGCACTCCTCTACCCTTTGTATAGATCCAAGTTTCCACCTGTTGTTTTCCTTCAGCTTAAATCATTTTAACTTAAGTCCCAGTGTAAATAATCAAGAAAAAAATTCTCCCAGCTTTTGTCTAAAAGTACTGATTTCACCTTCATTTTGAATAATTTCATTGGATAGAGTGGATATTGACAAGGTTGACATTTCTCTTCCCTTCTGCATTTTTAGATGTCATTACACTGTCTTCCGGCTTGCCTGTTTTCTGATAAAACCCTACTGTCTTTTGTTTCTCCATATCAAGGGCCACTTTTTCCCCCCCGTAAAGTACTCTAGTATTTTAGTCTTTGCAAGCCACATGGTCTCTGTCATAACTACTCTGTCATATACAATATGAAAGTTATGGCAGTGTTCCAACAAAATTTTATGGACAGACAGCAGGCAGCCTAGCCCTGGCCTGTGGGCTGGCCTCATATTCTTCTCCCCTTGGTGCCTTTAAGAGTTTCTTCTTTTTCATTGTTTTTAAGTCATTTGATTCCGACATTCCTTAGTATGGTTTATCTGCTGGGGGTTGCTCGAACCTGTAGATCTTCCATTTCTCTTCATTGTGCTCATGTTTTTCTTTACATTCCCTTTAAACTCCTAGTTCACAATTCCTTTCTTTCCATGATTTCTGAATGTTTCCACTGATTAGTTATTTTCCTGGGTATGTTATATTTTCCTCCTCCTTTGAATGCCTGATAACTTTTTATGAGACGCTGGATATTATGAATTTCACTCTCTTCAAAGCTGGGTTTATTGCATTCCTTTAAAGAGGCTGGACTTTGTTCTGTATGCAGTTAAATTACTTACAGAATTTAATCTGAACTCGATCCTGAAGGCCTGTTTTTAATCTCTGTTGGGTGTAAAGGATTAGAGCTTTACTCTAGGGCTAATTTAGCTTCACTACTAAGCCATCATCTTTTCAAAGGAAAGCGCAAGACACAACCCAGGATAAAAGGGGAGACTAATCAGTTGGGGAAGTTAGCATGGGAAAGACATGAACATACTGAAAAGTGAGCAGGGATAAGTCAACTAAAAGCTGGGAAGAAAAAGTGGGCTGAGGGGAATGATATGCTACACTGAGACCTGAATGCTCAAAGTCCTGGAGACTTTGACATGATGTTGTCTAAATAAAAATTATGCAAGGTCCAATATAAGGGAGGGAGGACAGAAAGGCAAGAATGGAAAAGGCTAGTAAAGCATGCAGAAACTATGCAGCTGTAGCAAATGAATTTGCTAAAAACCACATTTCTCAGCCCTTTAGGTTACCACATACAGGCTTTAACAAAGCAGATCTCATTTTTTTTTTTTAAAGGAATCATGTTTGGACTGCAAAAGGATATGTAAAACACACTGTAGACATTTTATTTTATACAATTTATTGTAAGCCTTTATTAATATATAATTTGCTTAAGCCTGTTGCTCAGTCTTCTACTGTTACTGTCCTCCCATGAGAACATTAACTTTGGAGTTCTGAAGACTTGGGTTAAAACCTGTCCTGATTTTTACTAGCTGCGTGATGTCAAGCAAGTTCCTTAATCTGAGCCTTCAGTTTCTTTATCCATAAAGGGATAAGGAGGGCATGGGTATGAGATCACTTACAGGGTTGGTATAAGTTAAAAAGTCATATAAATATCTGCCAGTGTCCAGCACATGGCAGACACTCAGCGTATGTTAGTTCCCTTGAATAAAAGCCCTAGAAAAAAAACTCCTTTTCTAGTTTAGTTCTCAACCCAGGCTGCACATTAAAATCAGGTGAGGAACTTTAAAAATGCTAATGCCCAGTCTCCACATAATGTAACTGGTCTGGGATGAGGTTTGGGCACGGTATTATTTTTTAAAAAGCTCTCCAAGTGATTTTAACATGAATTCAAAGTTGAAAACTCCTGATCTAGCCAGGAAAGGCTAATTTTTTCACCCTCTGAAACCAAGGGGTGTGTGTGTGTGTGTGTGTGTGTGTGTGTGTGTGTGTCTATAACACAAAGCAAAACATGAAAACATGAGGTCTATTAAGAGAGAAACAACTGCAGACCATAACAGACACTGACGAGAGCTGGCAATACACTTGGCTGACTTCTTAGATTCTATTTTTAATGTTAAATCCACACTGGTTATGTAACATTGGGGCTAAAGGTTTTACATAATAAATCCTTTTGAATTTGTGAAATCTAGACTGCTGATTTTATAAAAATCTTGATTCTAATTTCTTTAAAAATTATCTCTATACCAATTTCTTTTCTTATGGAAAAGCGTCAGGTCTTTACCAGCCAGTCTTTTTTTTAAAGCTGTGTTTACTCTGAATTATTTCTTAAAAAAAAAAAAAATCTCTCATTCATTTAGAGGTTCATTCACTTTCAAAAAAGGACTAAGAAAATTAACTTAGTACAACAAAATAAGACTAACACTGAAGATATATAAGTTTGATAAATGCTTAAAAAAATATATATATGAATATGGAACAGCTCATATTTTAGAATTATTTTTCAAGTTTCTTTGGGATAACTTTTAATTCAAATTTCCATGCTGTTTCACTTTTAACCTCATAAAGGATTGTATTATCTCATATTTAACCTTATTCTTCCAGACGATGCTACTGAGTTATTAATAATAACCGGTTCATGTTTCCTAACATTTTTAAAAAAATAAAATGTGAATAACTCATCCTCCTCTACTTCAGAAATATTTAGTTTTAGAAATCTAAACTCATTAAAAAAAAGATGGTAAAAGGAGAACTTATAGCATTCTTATGAGAAAAGACGCTATATATAAATGTGCAGTATTTTTCCTTCGAAATATTCATTACAAAGTGCTCTTTGTATGGAGTGTATCACATGAAGCACACAATCACAGGAAAAGATTTGCTGAGAATTAAGATCTGCAACAAAGTATACAGCATCAAAATGGCAATTTCCAGTAATTAGACAAACTACGCCCATTGTTTTTCTTTCTAAATTGTGCTGGACACACAATAAGCATCCAATCCCTCTTATAAAGAGAACAGCTTTAAGGAGACACTATGGGAAAAAAAGACAAGGACCTACTGACCATCTTAGAGCATGGGACAAAAGTCAGGGATCTCCAGTCCTGTGCTGCCCTGTTTCTCTGATTTGGCTGGAAGAGAGGCAGTGGGAAGATGCACGCATGGAGAACCAAGTAGAATCCTTCCTCCAACTTGAGATATGTCAATGTCCTGAGTCATGAGTTGCAGAGGCCCCTGCTGAGGTGGACAGGTTACAGGGGCTTGCATGACCACACCACATACATTTCCTTCTTTGCTTCTCTCTCTAAAAAAAAATTCTACTCTTTTCAATGTGTCGGCAAATGTCTTTAAAAGAAACAGACAGATTTCCAGGTTTTCATTTATGCTGGCAGTGAAGACTAATAATTTTAGCAGCAACTTTGTTTAAACTGAATACTTTGGACTGAATGAAAAAGAAGCAGCAATAGGACTCCAGTCAGTCTTCAGAGTCAGATCACGTAACATTTCCAAGAGGAAGGTACAAGGAATATGGGAGAAAGAAAAGACATAATGCAAAAGGTAAATCTGTAATTAAGTAAGAAGGTTCTGTTAGGATCAAAGTAATCCTAAGCATTACCTTATTTAAAAAGTCCAGTTGAATGGGTTTTTGAATGAAGCTTCTGATTAATCTGGTTCCAAGTATGTTAAATCCATTAAATAATTTATGTTACTACATTTTCATCCTAAGAGGAAGTCTTCAACAGCAAACCTTCGGCACTGGTATAAGGTTAAAATCTGAATAGTCTCAGTACTATTCTATTCAGTTGCCCCTTTGCATGCAAACAACTGCAATTAGGAAATATATTCTTAAAAAACTAATACAAATAAAAAATACAGTACAACAATTATTTACACAGCAATTACACTGTATTAGGTGCTATAAGTAATCCAGAGATGATTTAAAGTATATGTAAATACTATACTATTTTATATAAAGAACTGGAGCATTTGCAGATTTTGGTATGGGCAGGAGGGGATCCTGTAACCAATCCCCTGTGGATACCAAGGGAAGACTGTAACTAGAATTCTTTGTTATCATTTAAAAAAGTCCACACATATTGTCCTGACATATAACATTCTTGAAAGACCTGATATGCATAGATAAAACTGCATAGGCCTAATTGCCTTTATGGAAGTTCCTAGAAACAGCCCAATATCAATCTACCAAGTATTAAAAGACTTTGCCAATTTCAATAAATGCCAAGACAGATAAAATGTGATTATAAATCACTATCTAGTCAGTGGTTAACTGAACAGATAGGGTACTCAGAAATTCACTATTAAGACAGGAGAAAGACCACAAGAAAGCATGATAAAAATCTTTCTGGTTCATTCATTTATAAGTAGAATCCTGATTAAGTCTGCAAAGAATTTCCCATTTTTAATCCAATCCATTTTCCCAATCTCCCTGCGACTGGGAACAGGTTAGAAGTGGGAGGTAGTGAAATAAAGATGAGGAACTCTGTTTTTTAACCACTGACATACAAGCTTGGGAAAAAGATAAACTCCAAATCACCAAAGAACATTCTTTCCTTAAAATGTTTTCAAAATAAATATGAGACCAATCTTCAGAACAATGCACAGTCATTGATAAGTTAAAACCTTTTGGAAGGGGGATAATGGGATAACTCTTGAATGCTGTATAATCAAGACCCAGGAGAATGGACATGTTTCCAGTTTCCTGGCAAAAGAAAACGTCGGACGGAAAGATCTGAAACTACAAAATAGAAACAACTGTGTAAAACATGACTCAAACACAGAAAAGCCCTCAAAATGTACAACTCTTAAAGTGTGATCAATGTTTAATATTCTGAGGAGTAACAAAATCAAGAACAATTTTTTACTTAGCTAGGCTCATTTCCTCTGAATTCTTCTAAGAATTAAAAATGAACTATCACACTTATTGATTTAGAACCATCATATTTTACTTTTGGAAACTCAAATACCTTTCAAAAGGTTATAATTTTAATGTTAGCACAAAAATTACTTCCTAACATTTTATTTTTTTAAAAAACGGTTTCGCAGTCAAAGATTCCTAATTTTGAATTACAGTACTGCAAGGCACATACAGAACTCACCTCTTTCAAAACACACAGAAGATATACTCCCTGAAATAGAATTTTAAAATCCTCGAACAATTAGAAATACTACAAAGTTAGTAATTTTTAGGTAAAAATGTTGCTCCTACAGATCATGCACCTTTCTTAAAATCAATTCAGCACATATGTATAAATAATCCTTCTTAAAACATTTGTACTTGAAATGCAGATACAGTGATGCTGAAGAAAGCACTAAACGAAAACCTGAAAAGTACTATATCTTGATAAATGTTATGTTATTGCCTTCATTAGAGACTGTACCATCTCTAGTTGATTTTCAAAGACTTCAATTTAATAATGGGGCAACTATATAAGAAATAAAAGTTTTTTAAACAAAATTTTCTTACCTCTAGCATCAATTATTTTATAAAGAATGCTAAATGACTTATATTTTGGTTCAGTAAAACTGAAAATAGACCATTTAAGTGCTTCTACCAAATTTAATGCAGCTTAATTAGGGACCAGGTACATATTTTCCTCTAAACATTTTTGGTCAAGCATGTCTAACCATAAAAGTAAATGGAATTTTAAGAGGTAGATTTTTTCCCATGATGTATTTTGTTAATAAATGTATTGTCAAGAAAATAAAAACAAGCACTGAGTGTGTTTTCTTAAAGTACAGGGGTCTAATGAAAAGAAAAATAAAAGATATTTGTTACAGTCTGACATTTTAACAGTCATAGTATTGGATGTTTTGTGACCAGTGCATTTGGACTCTCTCAGGATTAAAATACGAGTCTTCCAATTGTATTAAATCCTCCTCCACCCCCTCCACCAGTTGGTCCACAGCTTCCTGGTGGGTCATTGTCATCAAATCCATTGGGCCGAAATGAACAGGAGGCAGATGCAGCTTGTAGGGCCCGGGCTCGAGCATTCAATTCTTGTTCCTAAAATTAAAAATAATTTTTATACAATTAAAATGCTAAATATAATAGATCAGTATATCACCTACACAAATATTTTATAACTATCTTAATCCTGAATAAGCATCCTTCAAATCTCAGTAACTTTGCAACTGAAGCCTGCAAAAATATATTTATAGAGTCTATAATACATATGGGAACAGATTCTTTTCAAATATACAGAATATAGAATTCAAATGTTATCACAATTGATTATCTACTCTCTATCAGTTGGGGCTATTCTGGAAGTGGGTGACTACTGTAAAAGGTATAAATAAAGGTAGAGGACTAAATTTTTTTCAACCCTTTCCTCGGACTATTTATCAGTAAAAAGTAAGAAGGTCTCAGAAAAACACTGAAACTAAGTAAAATGAAGCCTACCTCCTTTACAACTTTTTCCTAAAAGTTATTAGAAATTTTATCAAGAATCAATCATATTCATCTTTATGGCAGGCATATATTAGGTACTCAATAAGTATTTATGATCTCAGACTGTAATGCTATTAGGTACTTAGCTTCAAAGGGAGTAAATGTGAGCAAATAATAGCAAATTCACTTGGCAAAGTATACAGCTGGATTCTAAAACCAGGGGTCCACAGACTATTTGGAAGAATATGCAAAATGTTGTGGCATGTGCCCATTTTTTCTGTGAGGGGGTTTACAGCTTTCAAACGGGGTTGGTGACAATAAGGTCTTAAAGCCACTGGGAACAGCATAAGCTTTAACTTGCTAGCCTAATTGTCCTAAAGAACTCTCAAAATACAGTTAACATTAATAACAAAACCATGTTATTTCCACTTTTTCAACTGAAAGCCCAGTGACTTTGCTCCATCTGGCAAGGTAATACTATTTTATAATTTCTAGTTAAAATATTTTTTGTTAACTATTCTTCTCCCTTCACAAGATGCTCAATTTTTTTTCTTTCTTTATAAAAAAATTATTATAAAGATGTGGGGTACAATTCAGGGTTATGTATACAAATGTTGATTATGTCGGTACCCTCAGTTTTTCAGTGTGAAGAACCCAGGTGTACCCTGACACCTTGCCCTCACATTATGGACACCTTATTTCTTAGCAGTGGAGAGCATCTGCTGTGTGACTCCCAGGACACAAATAATCAAGAATCACACATTTTTTATGGCTGAAAGGAGCCTTTGATAACAAATCCTTGTAACAGTATGGTCTAGTTAACCAGTGTCTGGTAGAGTTTTTGAAATTTAATTTGTAGGGTATTTCTTGAAAACATTTTTTATCCACTGTGTCATTTACAACATTATAATTGTTGGCTCCTCTATGTAATGTCTACCTACACAGTAGTTTTGAGGTGACATATATATTAATTTATCCTTCACTCTCTAAAGTTAAAGAATTACACATGTTTTACAGACAGAAAACAGAAGCCATAAATACATTGTAAACAGACACAAAAATAAAGAAACAAAATCCTCACTACTTTAGTTCTATAACCTATTAATTATCCAAACAAGCAATGAAATTATAACTTTGTATTTAAGAAACAATATTGGGTTTCAAATACAGATGATGATTCCTGAGTCAAAAATGGATAAGCAAGGTATAGTTCAAGTTCTGCCCCCAAAAGATACAGCAAATTTTAAAGTCTGTTATAAAATGATTCCTTTCCAGAAACTATGTGGAAGGACACATAAAATATAAAATAACTCCATTGCATCGATACCCATGAAACCTATATTGCATTTCATGATATAGAACTTCCCAAAAAGTCATATTCCTTTTTTGTTTTATTATCTATTTATATAAATATATGGATGACAGAAAAATGCATGATACTCCATTTTCTGAAGATAAGACAATGGATAAAGGCAGGAAAAATGGTCTTTCACTTTATTTAATATAGATGAGAACATTGTATACAATGTCCAAATTATAAATCTCATAGAATATATAATTTATATCAAGTATTAAAATTAATTAATTTCTGTAGTAAAGTATAGATCTAGTCACAGAGTTACTGTTGCTCTGGGACGTAAAACTTTCAGTATATTTAGATCTCTCATTCAAGTAAAACTGTTGACACAAATTAATCTTCTTCTTTAAGCTGCACATATATATTAAAATACACTGCTTTGAGTATATGATAAAGAAATAAGTTAATTAAGCCACCACCTCCTCCAAAGAAACACAGGAAAGAAACCAAGCAAGAAAAGACAGAAAACTGTCTGTGGCTGATGCAGGTGGGGTGATAATCTTCACAAGGCAATGCTGATGGCACCTTTACAACCTTTCCTTCACTGGATTCTTACCAAAGGCATAGTTTAGTAATCCAGAGGCTAAAACAATGGAGATATTCCTAATGGAAGTCAGGCTGAAGGGAAGAAGTATATGAAAGACAGGCCCTTTCCAAACTTTGAGATCTACAACTTGCATTGTGTTCCTGTACATCAAGCTATGATACACAGAGTAGAGAAACATTTGACATAGGATTTTTTGCCTGGATTTTTCAAGAAACCACTAATCCTGCCACTGGGTGTAAGAGCAACATTTTCTTTCTAACACTTGTAAATGTAGCTGTGGTTGGGTTTAAAATTTAAAAATGAAATCCTAAGAAAACTCCCAAACCTTAAAATTGTCATAAGGTGAGTTTCTAATGTGATTATAGAGTATTAAAAAAGAAAGTAGCTACCCTGGTGTGCACTAAAATGGTACATTCATTTGCAGTATTGTTCAAGAGCAAAGAAACTAAAAATGTTTACTCCACATCCTTACAATTTACATTTTTATAACTGTTTTATAGATATAGTATAATGCTATTTCTCAAAGACAAAGTTGTATTCTAGACATAGTAATCTATTATAAAGCATGACATGCTATATATGAAGCACTGGCTATGAAATGGGCACATATTTTGAACTACACTTCAAAATGGGTGTGAAAAAAAATGGTAGTAAGAACTAAAACATACACACACATGCTCCACATGCTCAAAACTAAAAAATAACTGAAAACTGCTGTATACAAAATCTTATCAACATATTTTCCCACTGCCTGGTTATTATAAGCACATCTTCGTAAGCCTAACAGTATAAACAATATACTCTTAGCACAAACTTAAAATACCAGAATGATTTAATTAGATGGTGCAAGAAACTTCCCAATTCAAGTCTTTATCAATTACATTATATGTAATCAATCACAGTTGAAATATAACTAAGTTCCAATTTAAGAGCTGAGTTTTTTTTGTTTTTGTTTTTTTGTAGAGAAGAGATCTCGGCTTGTTGCCCAGGCTGGTCTCAAACCCCTGGGCTCAAGGGATTCTCCCGCCTCAGCCTCTCAAAGTGCTGGGATTATAAGCATGAGCCACCAGGCCTGGCCCTAGAGCTGGGTATTTATCATTGTAATTTGCTTTAAAAATGAATGAAGACTTCATTTAATAGTCAGTCTTCATATACATAAACACTCTACTGTAAAATTTGGCATTACCTTTCTTTATTAAACAATTTGCCAATACGAAACTTAAGATGAAATTTAGAACTACACAACACTGACAAACTGAATTCACAAACTACATAATGCTTTTCCTTTAAAGTAACTTAAGAGCCTTAAAATAATAAAGAAAAGAATGGCTTCTCATGCTTAAGTACTGTATAAGAAAGTAATGGGGTAAATGGCAAGACAGTTAAACTGGAAAGTCATTTAGAGCTAGGCCGCAATACAAGTAGTTGCTATGGCTATAAAAACACTTGGCATTCCAATCACATAAATCAGAGTAGCTTCTTGTCTTTCAAAACCCTTGTTTCTCTTTTGGTAAATATATATCACCTAATCACTGACATATAAATAATCAGTATATTTCTGAAAGTCAAGATTGCACTAGGCCTGTCCATATCTTATACTATAGAAATCTTCAATTTCAACTTAACCCTCTTCCCCTCATTCCACCTAATCTTTGAGACTTGTGGTAAAATAGTGCTTATATGACATCTAGTAAGAAGGACATTGCTGAATAAATTGTTTCTATTACTTGATTAAAAGTCATCTGACTGGATGTTAGGTAGTGAATCAGTTCTAACAAATATTCTTTAATTTTTTTTTTCTTTAAAGCTTATTGTTTTTTGTCACTCTAGAATATTGCTGTACTCCTTTGAAAATGGACCATGTATCATTGAGTACTTTATAGAGCAGTAAATTTGAAAGCTTCTAAGAAAATTTCTCTCTAAAAAACAGTACTCTAGAGGCCCATTTCTTCTTTTGTTCTATCTACATCTTTTAGAAGTGTTGTGACTTTTAAATCCAAAATTTTTAGAGACTTACTCATTTAAACTCAAAATCACTTGGACTATGTAATTAATATACCTACAATTTCCTATCCTACAATTTTGCCTATAGTTTACTCCATTATGTTGACACGTTTCTAAGAAGACTGCTTTCAATAAGACTTTTATTAAGTTTGTATAAAATTACTAAAAAAAGTATACTTACAAATAACTTCATCTTACATGAAACTTAAAAAAAGAATTTTTGGGTCGTAGTCTCACTCTGTCACCCAGGCTGGCATGCAGTGGCAAGCTCATGGCCACCACAGCCTTGACTTGCTGGGCACAGGCAGTCCTTCCACCTCAGCCTTACAAGTAGCTGGAACTATAGGTGTGCGACACCACACCTGACGAATTTTTTGATTTATTGTACAGATAAGGTCTCACCAAGTTGCCCAGGCAGGTCTCAAATCCATAGGCTCAGGCAATCCTCTTGCCTCCATCTCCCAGAGTGTTGGGATTATAGGCGTGAGCCACCACATCCAGCATCTTATATGAAACTTTTATTCCATGGCTTTTATATACTAATTATTTTATTGTATTCTTGGTTTCATTACCCAGATCCTCAAAGAATACAAATATCCTTTCTTTACATAGTCTACCTTTTAGTGTTTTTTATTTTATCCATCTGAATGTCAATAAAGAGCCCTTAAGTTATCTACACAAAGATCTTGCAGGAATAAATACCAAATTTAGCAGTTGCTTCTCCTGGTGGATGTGAGTGACTAGAAGAGAAAGGACGTTTCACTTCTATTTTATTAAACTTTCTATATTTCTGTATGGCATGGTTTTATAATAAGCACATCTTTTGTCATTAAAAACAAATAAGGTATTCTATATTGCATCTAGTTGCCATTTTTCATAATGAGTTCATAATTAGAAAGTTAGACAATTTAATTATATAGGGTAAACCCATTTCATGTAAATACAGACTCAAATTTCAGAATTCCTTGAACATGTGTTAGGCTTTTAAAATCAGTGCACTCATTTAACCACTGTCCATTGTTTAATATTTTCTGCAAATAATAAAGCTTATATTTCCAACTTACCTGTAAATATAGTTTATTGTCTTTTGTTATGGCATCCATAAGTTCTTTCTGTAGAGGTGGGTCTCCATTTATCCAGAGTCCACTGGTTGGATTATTACCACTTAAACCATTAGTGCTGTTCTGTTTTTTATACAAAAGCACATAAGCTGTGTCCTTTGGAAACCTACTTGTAATTTTCTGGACCGACTGAAATGAAGTAAATGTCACTCTACTGTCATTAAATAAAAACCATTCTTTTGACATTTCCTTATTTTCCAAATCCTGTTCAATAATTGCGCTGGGACTATCTCTGCCTAGTAAATGAGTCTGGGAGGATGCTAATGCCAGAGTTTCAGACTGGTGGCACATCTGATATGAAGACTCTGTACCTGTGATGTTTCTGGCGTAAGAATAGTAATGTCCACTCTCAGAGGATATACCAGAGTGCACAACAACAGAACTTAATAGATAGGGCACCAATTTGGGGGAGCAAGCTTCTTCAGTTCCAGAAGACTTTAATTTTTTAGCGAGGTTCTCACTCATATCAGAGAAGTCAACATCTACAGACCAATTTTCTGACAATGAAGAGAAAGAAGTAGTTCTTTTAACTGGCAACTCCAAAACCAGTGGCAGTGACACATTGTCTAGAATTTTTCTTCTCACATGATACTTCTGATCATATGAAAATCTCAGGAGAGTAAGAATAAGGTATTCAGGTTCCTCTGTGATTTGCATAGTTTTCTCAGCATTCTGCAGAGAGGCACAGTTTTCACAATAATATTGGTTGTCACCAGTAAGAATCTCTGGAGCCAAAAAATAATTTAGTAAGTCAGTTACCGAAGGTGTGGCTTCACCTCCTTGCTGCTGAGGTACATCTTTATTAATAAGAATCTTGTGAGAGTCACTAGGGACAGAAGTGTCATCAGTACAGTAAAACTCATCAGAAGGACTGCCTCTTGTTCTTTCATTCACAGCTGAGTCACAGACAAAGGCAGCTGTTGCTGGATTATAAACTACTGGTTCTTCTGAGGGACCAGGTACAGTGGCTTGTATTATACCACCATCTTGTGCACTGGGTGACGATGCTGGGTCTTGGAAAGACATGTTTTCCACAGAAGAGGAAGGACAAAAGGCAAGCGAAAGATCTGTAAAGGCTTCCACTTTTTGTGAGGTACTCCTGCAGTTCAAACAACATACATGAGTTCGTAGTTTTCCTCCAAACATTTTTTCTATTAAAGTCTTCTCATTGTCACTTGTGCAAGAGGTCTCTGTTAGTACAGCTGCTTTACTAGCTACTTCCTGTAAAGAAGTTTCACTGCACCCCAGACTTTCAGAAGGCTTGTGTGAGGACTGAATTTTCAGTATCTTTTCTTCTTCATGGAGCCTGCAGGAGAGTACATCATTACACAGCTACTTTATTTAAGCTTAAATGTCATTTATATTAAAAAATATTAAAGACTCGTATAAATTACTTTCATCAAATATAATATTTAATTTAAAAAATTCCCTCTTTTAAATAAAGAATATTGAATAGCTCAAGAACGCAGAAGAGAAGTTAGGGGGACTATTATTACTCTACATTCTCATTACACCTTCTGCATACTGCTATTTTATAGCACTTATTACTTTATGCTTAATTATAAATGTCCCTTAACTGTCTTATATATCTTTGTCCACCTGACATCTCCTGACATCTCGTAGAAAGTTGGCACGAGAAACAAACACACACAAAACGCTGAACAGATTCTTAGCTGAATGGAAGACTGCACATGTTAAGCCCAACTAGCTTTACTAGGCATTCATACAACAGAAGAGAAAAGAAGATGGAGATACAAGAAGAGAATAGGTTCTCACAATTAAGTCAGGAGACAGCAAAATATACCAAATCCACACAGTTATGAACTGGTCTAAAGGAGTGGCTCTTGAATTTTTAGGTCCCAAGACCCCTTTATACTCTTAAAAATAACTCAAGAGCTTTCACTCATGTGGGTTATATCTATCAATATTTACTATATTCAAAAACTGAGAAAAGTAATAAAATAGTAACACATTTAAAAACAGTAATAAACCCATTACAAGCTAATACAAATGGCATTTTAAAAGTAAAAACGTTATATTTTCTAACCCCCCTCAAATTAGTTAGAAGAATGGTACTGTTTAACATTTTGCAAATATTTTAAGTAACTGGCTTAATAGAAGCCAGCTGGGTCCTCATATCTTCTCTGTATTCTCTCTATTGTATGTTTTTCTGGATGAGGCATACAAAGAAAGAGCCTCACACAGATATGTAGGTGGAGAAGAGACCTCACAGACTCCTGAAAATGTTTTGGGAACCCATAGGGGTTCTTGTATAACATTCTGGGAACAGCTGTTCTAAAGTAAGAAAATCTAAAACAGAAACCAAATTAAACACAAAAGAAAACTTTAAAAACATACAACAAATGCACGGCATTCTAAAGCTTAACACTTGAAATATGTTTTTAAAGGTAAAAACAATATTAAATAGAATTAAACTGTTATGAAAAGACAAAATTCAAACCATAATTTAAAAAGTACTTTTTACCTGTCAAGCAGAAACCTGAGGTATTCAGAACAGTCTTGCTGTGATCTGGGAGTAAACCATGGAGGTCTGGAAGCCTCAAAGAATATCCGAGGTGCATATGCTTCCCTCTTTTGATAACAGTAGAAACAATACAAGAAAGTGATTCTTATGAACCAAGTAACTTTGAAATCTTAATACACAGTGTTTAATTAAAATTATATTGCATCAGCCTTAACTAAAAAGTGCCAGATGTGGGGGCAACTTAAAGGCAGATAAAAATTAGTTAGAGTTTAGATAGTCCTTAGTGGTAACTTCTCCTCTGCAGAGAAGAATTAAGAGTTAGAGAAACTATGCGACTTGCTCAAGGTCATGTGGTTAACTGAGTAGCATTAGAGCCCAGGTTCCTCTAACTCTCCATATAATGTTCCTGATATTATCCCTCTAACATAATCACGTGTTTGAGTCAACAATTTTCTTAGAACTCAAATCTGAAAAAGGTCAGTTAATGGATACACATTTTGAAAAAAGTAGTAAGGAAAATATAGAGTCATGCATATGTACTCTAGGTGAAAATCTCCTTGACTGGGTACACTTCATAAATGTGAAGAATGTTAGTATACTGGTCAGGAACCTTGCTGACTTTTTTTATTTTTTAGGCAGAGAGGCAGTTTAGACTAGTGGTTTGATCATGGACTCCGGAGCAATCTAGGTTCAAATCCTAGATTTGGCTGTGACAAAAAAGCAAAACAAAACCTGAAAAGGCATTCAAAAGATGTGACTATAACTTGAAACTTCGAGAGTTTCCTGATGTTTTATTATTTGTGGCATTTAACAATGGAGTCTTCACTTAAGAAACATTTTTACCTAAATTAGGGATGTTTACAGCATTTTGAAGGAAGGAAGGTTAGCATATTGGTTGAACGTGAGCTTCAGAGTCATTTGGTTCATATCTCAATGCTGCTACTTGTTTGCATGACCCTAAGCAGGTAACTTAAGACCAGTTTCATCATCTGTAAAATGGGGACATACTTTATTACCTAGTAGTTGGGTTTTGAGGATTAAGGGATAAAAGATTTAGCAAGGAGGCATAAAAAAATGTGAATGTTATTATTACTTAATTGATTGTAAGAAAATAGACTTTTCAATTATATAGGGAAATCTATGGGCCTAAAATAATCCCTGTTAGTTGGTTACTGTAGAGGGTCTCATCTGTGACAGAACTTTAATTAGGCTCTCATTGATTTCTATTCTTTTCTTGAGAGCAGAGAAACTTCTCGTAAATATTTTTTCTTAAATGCCTGATTTAATAAGTTAATATAGACTATATCTGCCTAAATATACACATATATCATAAATACAGACTAGTGCTCAAGAGCAGAAATCAAATTACTAGGAAACAATGGGGAAGTTAGGAAGTAGATACTTTTGATTTCCCTTGGTCCTAATTGTTAAATTCAATTTGTGAACATATTTTCCCCAGAGAGAGAATAATAAAATTATCGCTGAATATATTATTAGTCACAGGCCATCACTATTGTCTCATGTGTCAAGCCTGTCTCAATTCTTTTCATTTAAGAAGCTATACTCATAAAAAAAATAATAAAAAGAAAAAAAAGAAAAAAAAGAAGCTATACTTAGGATATTTCTGTTTGTAGAAAGAAAACAAGGCATTCCCATCAACTGAAGACCTTAGGTTCCCAATCTATCTTCTTCTGGCCCTAATTACTACTCCTTGACCTCTGTAAGATAAAGGCAATTGGAGTAAAACCAGAAAATAATAATATATGCTACATATAAATGATATATTATTGACATATATAGGCTCAAAAACTAAACTAGAATTCCTTGAACAAAAGAATTTCTCTTTGAATTCTTACCATGAACTGCCGTATGGTGTCGCTCAATAAGTATTTGTTAAATAAATGAGTATTTACTATCCATGACTTTCTTACCATTACCATAAATTAACCTCCTTGGATTAATTTGTGGACATAAAAGATCATCACAATTTTAAGCTCTAGAATTTAACAGATAAATAGAATTATACAGCTCCTTAGTAATAATGAAAGAGAGAGAGAGAGAGAGATAGAGAGAGAGAGAGAGAGAGAGAGAGAGAGAGAGAGGGAGAGGGAGAGGGAGAGGGAGAGGGAGAGAGAGAGAGAGAGAAAGAAAATAGAAACCTAGGTACCACTGTATTATTTCAGTTGCTCATTACTGTGCAAAAGTTATTGATTCAATTATCTGTAAACAATTAAAAGATGCATTTAAAAAGAATTCTTCAGGAAATCAGATTTAATTTGTGATAGTTTTTAGAACAATGGGCTAGCATAATATTCATCTACAAAAAATGGGAAGAAGGGGGAAAAAAAACCTAGGGCATATACTAATATCTAGTATTTTAGGCAGTATCTCTTTTAACATTTCTAGGTGGATTTGTTGTGCTGGGTGAGATATGTGATGTATTATTTCATCAGTTAAAAAGGATTGGTATAAGATAAAGTTTAAAGAATATTATCAATGCAGCCAACATTAACATACTACACACATAACTTACCTGTGTATGAGCCAAAAAGGCAAAAAGATGCTGTAATTTTTTCATTAACGAATTGCACCCATTTAGATTTAAAGATAATACTTGTCTTCTGAAACTGAAAGAGAATTTCACTGCATTTTAATACAATGATTTATATGTATGTATGTGTATGCAGACATGCATTTTAAAAAGTTAAATGGAAGTTAGTTCCAACTTATCTTACCCGATGGCCCTCTACCTAAGGAAGTTACTTATCCGTAAACACAGCAAAGAACAAAGGGGAGAGTGACAATGAATGAACACTTACTACATGGCCTGGCAATGGTTTATGTGCTGTCACACAGCATTCCTACTTTCTGAATTAGCAAAGAGAAGTAGGTTAAGTTGCTCATCTGTAACTCAACTAAGTAACTTTTAAATTCTTTCACATCTGAATGAAAAAAAAAAAACCCGCTCTCATTAAAACAACACTTATATGAGGGGGACTCCCCCAAACCTGAAACTTATTTATAAAAAATTGTGTATTTATTTTTACATGTTTAAGCTTCAGTCACCTTCAAAGTACTCTCCATCTGATGCTATACACCTATCGAAATGCTTCTTCCACTGCTCAAAAACAGTCTCTGAACTCATCCAGTCTGATGCCTCTTAGTGCTCATGCTGTTTTTTTGTTTCACCTCTTCTACATCAAGAAAACACTTCCCTTTGAGGTCTTCTTCATCCAGGGAAACAAGAAAAAGTCATTTGGGGCGAGATCTGGTGAATACGGAGGGTGGGGGCACTGGGGTCATGCCGTTTTGGGTCAAAAACTGCTGAATACTCAGTGTGGAATGGATAGGTTGTTCGTGTAAATCACCCATCATGAAATGGGCAAATGCGCTGAAAGAATCTTCCCCCCAAAAAGCAAACAAATTCACTGATTCCCAACACAGCCTGATGCTGATGGGTTCCTAGAACACTTATCTAGCAGGGAAAGCCTGTACTACAAGGGGCCCGCCCTCCAAAAAATAATCCCAGTTTTTTTGGGGTCCCACTCGTAAAGTTGGAAGTGCTTGAAAGAGTGTGGTACTACTACAGCATGGAAAAAGAAAAAACTATTCAAAGAATACACTTGAAAAAAAAACGAAGTTAGATAAGATTTTACATTCTCATAGATGCCATAGGAATAGTAAGCTAAATGTGAAATACAAAACTACTGAAGTATTTAAAATAAAAAAGAGAAAGAAATTTAGAGGGTTGTGGCTGTCTAAAATTCAGACATGAGAAGTGGTAGATCAGACTACATAAAACAAAAAATTATCACTCCACAAATTTAAATCATATGACTGGAAGAAAGCATGTAAAAAGGATTATAACCCAGAGTATATATGTAAGTCAACATGAAAACAAAAAACACCCAACAAAAAGATGTACAAACAAAAGAACAGGTTATTCAGAAGAGAAACATAAATGAATTAAGAAAAATAGAAAGAAAAACTATAATGGTCAGCAATATGCAAATTAAAACAAAAGGAAATTTTCCCTCAAATTGGAAAAATTTAAAAGACTGATTTGCTGCTAGAGGTATGAGGTGATAGGGGCTAATTGCTATTAGTATGATAGCAATTTGACATACATTATCCAAAGAAAGTCCTCTATTATCTGCATATGGGCAAAGAAATGTTAATTATGAGAAAAACAACCTAATATTCATCAACAAGAGTATGAAAAAATAAATCAGAGCATACCCATTTATTCAGAATGACACAGACTTATTGGCCTAACATGGGAATATTTCCAACACATATCACTAAATGATAAAAGCAAGTGGCTGAAAAGAATAGAATTCTCTGCAAGTATATATACATATTTAAATGCATTTGTTTTTATATTAGATACAAACTTACAACAGTACATAAAAGGTCTGAAACAATGCAAACCATTAACAAATCACCTTTGGGAATGGAAGTGTGTGATTTTGATTCTATATGCTTCTAAACTTAACTTTTTAAAAAAACCAGCTGGGCTTGGTGGCTCAGCCTGTAATCCCGTGCTTTGGGAGGCTGAGGTGAGTGGATTGCCTGAGCCTGCGGGTTCGAGACCTGCCTGGGCAACTTGGTGAGACCTCATCTCTACAATAAATCAAAAAATTAGCCGGGCGTGGTAGCGC